>JAUJYZ010001526.1:210000-255000 GCA_033675265.1 Actinostola sp. cb2023
CAGCTCATTTGGGCCACTTTTAGCCCCTTTTAGCTCCTAATATGTCAAGCAACATTCCATGTGAGTTTAGACAACCACTGGATATGAGCAAGCGCACGCTCTGATTGGCTACTCTACTAGTAGGCTATCAGCTCATATACCACGAGTAGAGAAAGTTGGAGATTTTCAACAATGGCCGACCAGTTTTGCCGAACTAAAAATAAAAACAAATGTTATATTTCTCACAATCCAGTGGTTGTCTATAACTACTCGGCAAGCGCCTCGTTAGCTATCAGCTATACGCCAGACAACATATACATTAGCCTCCGTTGCAGACGCTTTGTCGCGGTTTCCGCGAGACTTAAAAGCGTCTGCAAAGGAGGCTACATATCACATGTGCAAAACAGTTATTACAATTCCGGCTATAACTAAATTAAGCCACAGTCCAGTTAACTCAGTATAGTTCTATAGGACTGAAAAAAACAATTTGCCAGATCAGGAATTACACTAAACGTAAGGGCTAGACTGTCTAACTTTGAAACTTCTAGTTTGAATTCGGGAATTTCTTTTGTCAATGATTGTCAAAACATATCCATTGACTGTGACAGAAAAGAAAAGGTTTCCCAGAACTCATGGAAACACATTGACCTTACATGGACACCAATGGATAAGAGGAATTTGTTGACGTTTTCTAGTGTAGTCTCTCAGATTATAAACATTCAAGCTCCAACAAACTAACCAATGACATAGTTTTAAATATGGGCCAGTGGTTCCTTGATAAGCGTCTTGTAATAAAACCCACTACATTTGCTATAGAGCTGGTGCAGTAGTAATCAAACAACTCCTGAAGATCAACCATTTTAACAGGTAACTGATAAGATCTGGGCTCGGTACTTTTTCAGAGTCTTTTTACTCTTGACGAAACCTTACGAACTATACGCTGAAGTAATAAGATGTCTTTGATTGCTACTGTTATACACCTATTTCAAATAACGTTGTCGCGTTCAAAGCAACAAGCGTCAAGCCAAGACCAAAGTGATTGCTGGTTATGTGCTGGCAAATTATTTCAAATCAGACCTATTTTCTATGGAACGAATTGTGATACGCAAATAAGCACGTGAAAATGTTCACATTTTGTAATTAGTCCTTATAGAAACAATTGTGATTTTTTTAAATAATTGCCAACACAAAACCAGCATTCACTTCGGTCTTGGCTTGTGGCGCTTGTTGCTTTGAACGCGACAATTGCAACGTTATTTGAAATAGGTGTATATACTCTAAACAAGATAAGCAAGGGTTTCCTTATTCATAGAAACATTTTGGGCGCCTTGAAACTGATTAGAATAGTTTTACTGTTTTCACGCGTTTGAAATAAAAATATGTTGACGTTTCGGCTGCACCGCCAAGTGTGGTTGGTGGAAGCCTTCATCTGAATGATGAAGGCTTACCGTAAAACTAGTATAATCATGTCTATCTCACTCGAAAGCCTTAAAAGTACCATTCAGTTCCCACAATGCCGTGTACTTTTGCATCTCAAATTGAAATTCCACGTAGGAAATTGAATACATAATGAATCACGTGACTTTATTGTAGTATTGTAGTGTTTTCATCTGGACAACCTTTTTGAGAATGACTGTATGTCAGGTTATATGTACAGATTAATGCGAAGTTGATGCAATTCTGAATCTCAAGTTAACGTTACTAGAGCGTCTAGTTTTACATTCTACCACCCCACTCCCCACCAATGCTTATGACAGTTTGCAACGTTATAAAGAAATGTATGTGAAAATATTATAAACTTGTATTTCTGCTCTTTTCACACCGAAGGAACTGATTCAAAAGTTGCTGTATCTCATCTGCCTATTGCTTGATTTCATTAGACGTCACTTCCGGTCTCGTGAGGAATTTTTATCAGCTGAATTGCACCTTTTCAATAGAATACTCTCTGCTTGGTAGCACATGGAGGGCAGTGTTTGCCCGTCATTTGAAGTAAATAATGAGATTCAAGGAGTTTTAACAGCTGATTGAAAGCAAACAATAGCCTGATTTTCAGACGGCCGGCAAGTGTCATACACTGTTGTTCCCTCCCCAATAGACCTCTTTAGCTTGTATGCAAATTGCCCATTTCAAACCATGCGGATGTAAACATAATATTCTCTGGAGAATTGTTCCTTTATATTTCTAGAGAAACACCATGTTTACATCACATGGTTTGAAAAATTTATTCGTTCATATTGAAAGGACTAATTCTCTAGAGATTTTATAACACTTCATGTTTACATCACATGGTTTGCCCAGGCCGCAAATGGGCAATTTACATACGGAGTTTCAAGATTAAGCAGATTTAAAGAGGTCTAACAGTTTTATTCAACTATTAAAACATGAGATTTGTCTTAAAGTAAAATCAGATCAGATCTGGCAAATGTACCCGACCGACCCATGGCGATTTTTATATCCTTGTTTTATTCGACGTTTTACGCCCACGTTTTCAAGATGGCGGATATTTCCGAGATGGCCTGGAATCTACTAATATGAGCACCTCAACTTCCGGTGAATCGTATTATTAACGTCGGGCTTGTTTCCTGTGGAAGGAGCCCGACTCTAGAAATGCAGAGCGTTCTTCTTCGTCGACCCCAAAAAGCATATTGGGTTCTACAGCGCATGCACCTAGACATGAAGTCTGGCCAAGAAAGATTACAAAGCACAAACCAATCAGGGAAAGCACCGGAGGTCAAGGGGCCAAAAAATAAAGTCTTTTCTCGTCTAAATCTAAATTTAGATTGAAACAGGACGCTCTAGTAGCGTGAAGTCGGGCTATTAACGTTTTTACTGATATACTGTAAAGTTCGCAGTACTGAAATTGCAAGGAAAGCATGTTCTATCGAGCTCGAGTCATGCAACGACGAGCAACCAAAAACTGTTTCAATCGCACTGAAAATCGCACTATAGGATATCTATATTTAGTTCAAATAGGTTACATTTCATTTAGAAGCCCGACTTCACGCTAGAAGAGCGTCTAGTTTACTATTTATATACTACGAGTTCACACAGAATTATTCTTGTCATTTTCTTTGTTTTTTTTTCCGATAAATGTTGAAGGTTATACATATTTGGAGGAGAAATCGTCGCAAACAATCCGCAATTGTATGTATTTATTGTCTGAAATAAAACGATCCATTTCGACTCTCATAAAGTCGACTCTCATTTGCGCTCATTTGCTACCGTATTCGTACGCGAGTAGAATTTTATATGCCAATGCGAAGTCGTAAAAGCGGTAAGTATTGTAAGACAACTAAACATCAAGACAGCGGCATAAGATAAAACATGCTTTATCGTGGAAAAATTCGACTTGCGAATAACAAATGAGATTCGGCGTACGGCAGTCTGATGTGTTACGCCAGAATTAAATTATTCAGTCTCCTACTGTGCCCAGCGTATTATAAACCAAAACTTGGCACTGAATCGCTTTGTATCTTAACAAAGATAGGATAGTTTGGATTCAATACGTTTCTTCAACTTTTCATAAAATCATAGAAATAATCGACTCAACGGTACGAATAACAAAATCAGAGTCGGCGTACGGTTACCGTACGAATAGCCACTGCATTTCATTTACTTACTGGCTATCCAACGGATTGTTCCCCTCAAAAAACTTTAAAAAAGTCCAGCTTTATGTGAAAGTTTCTACTCATCGATCACTGCGGTAAAACGCTTGCTTTTGGTGGGCGTAAAGTGTGAGCTCACTTCGCATTTTACGCCCACTAAAAAGCAAGCGTTTTACCGCAGTGATCGATGCATGAGTAGAAACTATCACATAAAGCTGGATCTTCTTTAAAGTGTTTTGAGAGGAACAATCCGTTAGATAGCCATGCAGTATTAAGTGAATGAAAATAAGCTCCAACTTCATCAGACAATAAATACATACAATTGCGGCTTGTTTGACACGATGTCTCCGCCAAATATGTATAACCTTCAACATTTATTGCAATTGCAGTTTAGCCAACAAAGAAATTGCCAATAATTACTCTATGTGAACTCGAAGAAAATACGAAGACGAAGACGGAAGTTGAGCTGCTCATATTAGTAGATTCCAGGCCATCTCGGCCATATCCGCCATCTTGAAGTGGGCGTAAAATATAAAATCGCCCGACCCGGTTCTCGGCGTGTTTTCGTTTGTGATCGTGAAATTTTTTCAACTATTTTAATCAGATGTACAATCTTTTCCACGGTTATGATTTCTATTGTGATTTCCTCATGAATAATTAATGAGTTTGATGACGTTTATTACTAGGTTTATCCAATCAAAATGCCGAAAGATGTTTGTCCTCGTTGCCATGACAAGGCGTATCACGCCGAGTCTGTCGTTATGGAAGGACAAAACTGGCACAAGAGATGTTTCTGTTGTCTGGACTGCAGAAAAAAATTAGATAGTACAACCGCCGCACCCCATGAAGGTAGGTATCCCCTGGGGGAGGTAGTAGTATCCCCTGGCCGGGGGGAGATAGTCGGTAGTATCCCCTGGCGGAGGTAGTAGTATCCCCCTGGGGGAGGTAGTAGTATCCCCTGGGGGATGTAGTAGTATCCCCTGGAGAGGTAGTAGTATCCCCTGGGGGAGGTAGTAGTATCCCCTAGGGAGGTTGTAGTATTCCCTGGGGGAGGTAGTAGTATTCCCTGGGGGAGGTAGTAGTATCCCCTGGCGGAGGTAGTAGTATCCCTTGGGGGAGGTAGTAGTCTCCCCTGGGGGAGGTAGTATAGTATCCCCTGGGGAAGGTAGTAGTATCCCCTGGGAGAGGTAGTATAGTATCCCCTGGGGGAGGTAGTAGTATCCCCTGGGGGAGGTAGTAGTATCCTCTAGATTAGGTAGTGCATGATATCCTCTCGGGGAGGTAGTAATGTCCCCTGGGGGAGGTAGTGGAATCCTCTAAGTTAGGTAGTGCATGATATCCTCTCGGGGAGGTAGTAATGTCCCCTGGAGGGAGGTAGTGGAATCCTCTAAGTTAGGTAGTGCATGATATCCTCTCGGGGAGGTAGTAATGTCCCCTGGGGGAGGTAGTAGTATCCTCTAAGTTAGGTAGTGCATGATATCCTCTCGGGGAGGTAGTAATGTCCCCTGGAGGGAAGTAGTGGAATCCTCTGGGAGAAGGTTGTGGCAACTCCACTGGGGGAGGTAGTCGTGTCTCTAGGAGAGGTAGTGCATGGTATCCTCTGGGAGAGGTAGTGGTGGAGCTCGAGGTAGTCGTGGAGGGGGCAACTCCTGGGGGAGGTAGTGGTATCCTCTGCTTCCTCGGAAACCCATGGTACTGGGGGAAAGGAGAGGATGTCCCCTCTGGGGAAAACCCTAATAGGAATAATTGTACTGCTCTCGTCCAATTAGAGTGAAGTATCATTATAAGTTTTAGTACTGGTTAGCATTAGAGTCCTTTTCGTATGAGTGGGAAACCTACGGCATGGAGTTACGGTCACGGTACGGAATCAAAGACATTGTATTCAACCAATCACAGCGTGCAAAATCGCTCAACCAATCCGAATGCTTGGATACCGCAAGATCATGGCGCAATACCGTCACCGCACGGCACGAACCGTACTGTAACTACTTCCCACTCATACGAAAACGACTCTATAGCACACGCGTGATGTGACATTGTCTTGTTTCACAGGTGAAATGTTCTGCAGGGGTTGCCATGGTAAGAGATACGGTCCCAAAGGCTATGGGTTCGGAGGTGGCGCTGGTGCTCTAACAAGAACCGAGTAGATGCAACGAGTAGCCATAGTGAAAACATGACTTAGTTATTATAATTCTCGTATTTGATTATCTGACAAAGTTTTACCAAATGGAAAAATACTAAATGTGTAGCTTGTTTACCTGTGATTCTATAGAACTGAAAACACACTGTGAAGTCAATAAATATTTTTTGTGATGTAATGGTCGACGTTATGTTGTTTTATTTGTTAGACAGTTTGAACTGAACTAGTTGCACGGCTTTGTATAGTCCAAATGGAAACATACTAAATCTAGAGCTTGTTTACCTGTGATTCTATAGAACTGAAAACACACTGTGAAGTCAATGAATATTATTTTGTGATGTAATGGTCGACGTTATGTTGTTTTATTTGTCAGACAGTTTGAACTGAACTAGTTGCATAGGTATATAGTCCTTCCTTTCTTTCTTTCCTTCCTTTCTCGTGTGTTCTTCTCCGCCTGTCTGTTTATTCACTCGTACAGCTGGGCCAGTCGGCCAGCGCCCTGGACATTTAAACTCGAGTATGAACACTGTTGTGAAAACCCATGTAGCTAAATGTATGGCAGCGTTAACCATAATTGGATGCTTGAGGAATTACTCAAGAGTACAATTTGACGATGTTTTGCAAGAGTATTTGCCGAGATCTCCTTTCGAGACAATTATTCTTATTGATGTAATGGACGTTATGTTGTTTTATTTGTTAGACAGTTTGAACTGAACTAGTATATACATGTAGTCGGTGTAGCGAGAATCGTGGACCCTGCCTTGTGAAACCCAAATGCACACGAGACAGGAGGGACCGGTCATTAATTACTGGGATGGGGGCTGGTGCAAATGAGGACAATTTATCACCCCTTTGGGTAAGACATAATTTACCATGCATGAAAATATAATAGCTTAAAACTACTTTTGTACTTCCCGATTTTCGTACATTGACCTTGCTCGCCTTTGCTTTGATGTAGTTTTGAAGTACGATTTTTACGATTCCTTTTACTTCTGAATTTTTCAAACGTGGAATAAAATAAACATCCATCATGAGTTACTGAAAATAACTCGACTGGCTCGACTGTTTGCATGACTTCTGTACATATAGCTTTCTGTCAATAGATGGAATTATACATCGCTGGTTGTGAGTTTAATTATAAATACTCAAGCACATAACTGTACACGTACTATTACAATTAGCAACAAACATGGCATAGCGAGGTCATGATAGTTTTTGAGTTCATTTCATTTGCTTTTCAGTTCATTTTTTGATGAGTTCGAGTTCGTGGAACGACGTCGTAGAACAGCCCTTTCGAAAACGCTCGAGGAAGATTTAGAGTATGCGTATCTGGTATGTAGTACTTAGGCGTATGCGTTTGGATGGCTTGCGTCATTTCTCTCACTACACAAGATGACTTCTTCTCTCTCGATCCAGCACGAGCTTCTAGTCCTTCTACCACTTCTAGTCGTCTTGAAGATCTACAGCTGCTTTCAAAACTAAGATTCAAATCTACTTGAGTCCTGTGTGTCGTTTGTTTTCCCTTATCTGCTGAGTAATCTTGAAACTCGATACGATCAAATACTTCGCATTCTTTCTTCATTCTGTGACCAAACAAATAAATAAATAAAAAATAATCCCCATTTTATAACTCGGGGCCGTGTTTTATAACAAGGGCCCGAAAAAAAAAAAAAAAAAAAAAAAAAAAAGAAGGCCATTTTATTACTCGGGCTTCCTTCGGAAGGGCCCGAGTAATAAGTAATCATACGGTTTCGAGTTCAATTTGGGATTAATTCGCACGAGTGTGTTTTTCAAAGAGTTCAAATTGCACGAGACCGTACTCTACTACTACTACTACTACTAATAATAATAATAATAATAACAATAACAATCACACTATTATTACTATCACACAACTAGATAAGCGCAAACCAGCTATTCCTATGTATTTTTCCCAAGGGGGAGAATGCATTTTAAATTTTCTGTCGGCTTTGTTCACTTTAGCCAAAACAGCGCGCTAGTACCCCGAAACACACAGATCGGATTACAGAGTTTGGACCCTCTATAGTATAGGGAAAACACCGTCTCTCTAGCTCACTGCTGAGTATCGTAATGGTTGGAATAAGCGCTGGGACGAGAGATTTCTACCTTCATTTCGTCTTTGCTCATTGCTTCGATCAGAGATTTATTAGGACGATATGAGAGAAGAAAAGGTGGTATTTCATATGATGTATGAGTCGAGTCGATCAGTCCAGTCCTTCCCTTTCAAAATGTGGTCCAAAAACACCCTTAAAGTGCCTATCACCCCTATGAGATTGTTTTAAAAATCTATCCAATATAAGCTGAATAGTTGGTGGGTTCAGTATTTTGTGATTTGAACTTTGCGTTTATGAGTTATAGAGGTTAGAAATCTCAATATGCAAATTTGATGAAATCACTTGAGATCTTGAATTAAAACGGTCAAAGGTTGACACCCTAAGGCTCCAAAAAGTCTGTAGATGTCAAACTATGACTCTTCTGTGCGCGAGTAAAGCCGCATCTACACGAGCAAATTTTCCTTGACAAGGAAGACTTGCTCGTGTAGACGACAAAAACATCGCCAATTTTTTCCTTCAGTCAAGGAAAACTTGTCAAGGAAAACTTGTTCGTGTAGATGCGGTTTAAGTCCAGTGCGGATGGAATCGTCTGCGGCGACGGGTCGCTGTAAATGGTTCAAGAGTTGAATCAAAGTCTTCGCTTGAAGATCTTGTAATCTGTCCAAACATAGAGCGAAATAGTAACTGTTGCCTTGCAAAATCTATTGATCATGAGTGCAGGGCAACTAAAAACCCCGATACGAATAACATTTCCGATCACTAGCGTGAAAACAACACACACTGAACTGGGAGCCAATTTAAGAGTGTTTGACATTTGATCAAACAAACTTGGTGTAATTTTATTGTTACAAGTGTAAACGCCTTGAACATTCGTATTTTCCAGAATTTACAAATTTTGCCATGCATGGGTTGAACTACACCCAAATAGTTTCCGTTGTACATGTATGTTAAATGTATTTGTATATAGTTATAGAGGGCCATAAGTTTAATAGCTTTGTTATTTAGTGCTACCCTTTCAACAAAATAAAGTTATAAGGTAAGCTATTTTTTCATATTATAAGATATTATTATTATTATTATTATTATTATTATTATTATTATTATATTATTATTATTATTATTATGTATGAGAGATTATTATTATTATTAGTATTATTATTATTTTAGCCGCCGTTCAGTTAGATTTAATGAACAATGTGAGATTGAATAACGCTTTACCTCTAGACAAAGGCATCAAGATGAAAAACAATGAGTTTTATTAAAAATGAAGAGACCTTTGGCCCTCAGGGAGTCTGATAAAAATATTTAGAGATATAGTCTTTCATTTTGTCTCTTATGAAAAACATTTCATTCAATAGGCAGTCAAACTTATTAGTACATTTTGTCAGAATTGAAAAGTTATTGTTCAGATCTTGTGGAACAATAGAGTGCACGTTCCTGTAGTGTCGGCCAATACTCGATGAGGTGTTCCGTACGTTGTGTTCTTGTCAGTGTTCTTCTATTCGCTCGTGTAGGTGGCGGTAAGTATAGCCAATATATCTTGCATCGCACAAGTGACATTGAAAGGTGTATACTACACGTTGCTGGTTAACTATCTGGGGTTTCGGTTCTTTAATCTTAAGGTCTTGGCTAATTTTCCGACTTGTGAAGACTGGTTGAATTGATGTAGCTGTCTTGGAACTTAAATTATCGAGTTGTTTTCGGACAACATCAGCTGCTCGTTGATCTTTGAACGATAGAACAATGCGAACAACATTTTCAGGTTCTTTCACCGTGGTTGGCTCTTGTTGCTCACATATCTTGTCATTAACAAAACGTTGGATGATCAGTATACACCTTTCAATGTCACTTGTGCGATGCAAGATATATTGGCTATACTTACCGCCACCTACACGAGCGAATAGAAGAACACAAGAACACCTCATCGAGTATTGGCCGACACTACAGGAACGTGCACTCTATTGTTCCACAAGATCTGAACAATAACTTTTCAATTCTGAAAAAATAAATAAAAATAAATGCACTAATACGTTTGACTGCCTATTGTCATTGTTTTTCATCTTGATGCCTTTATAAACTCTTCCATTGTTCATTAAACTCACTTTATAATGGCGTCTGTGACGCCGAAACGTCGTATACTTTCGCTTAGTTTTATTTTGTTATGTGTTACGAAATCCTTACTTATCATTATTATTATTATTATTGAACACTATTCTTATGTTAATTATGTAAATTTCGTACGTAACTTATATGTTACTCATTATTCATCTCACTTTACTTGATAATGATGACAGGATGTCATCGAAACGTAGTAACTTAATATCACTAGTTTTTCTCCTTAACTCTATTTCTAAAGTTACCCTTATAAGATTATTATTCTTATTCTTATTCTTATTCTTATTCTTATTCTTATTCTTATTCTTATTCTTATTCTTATTCTTATTCTTATTCTTTCTTATTCTTATTCTTATTCTTATTCTTATTCTTATTCTTATTCTTATTCTTATTCTTATTCTTATTCTTATTCTTATTCTTATTCTTATTCTTATTTATTCTTATTCTTATTCTTATTCTTATTCTTTCTTATTCTTATTCTTATTCTTATTCTTATTCTTATTCTTATTCTTATTCTTATTCTTATTCTTATTCTTATTCTTATTCTTATTCTTATTCTTATCTTATTCTTATTCTTATTCTTATTCTTATTCTTATTCTTATTCTTATTCTTATTCTTATTCTTCTTCTTCTTCTTCTTCTTCTTTCTTCTTCTTCTTCTTCTTCTTCTTCTTTCTTCTTCTTCTTCTTCTTCTTCTTCTTCTTCTTCTTCTTCTTCTTCTTCTTCTTCTTCTTCTTCTTCTTCTTCTTCTTCTTCTTCTTCTTCTTCTTCTTCTTCTTCTTCTTCTTCTTCTTCTTCTTCTTATTATTATTATTATTACATTATTATCATTATTATAGTGCAAACATGCAGGCCGTAAGGATTGATCTCACTTAAACCGCGGTCTGCAAAAATAGTTTATACTCGTCCATACACGAAATACATATCCTTCATGTCTGCTAGCGGAAGCTCATTGAGGGCTGAATCTGGGTAGTGATAAGAAGCCAGATCAATGACAACATCCCTCAGTCCTGCCTCCTTCATACCATCGAGGATCATTTCCTTGGTCAAAGGAAAAGCGTAAAACTTCTTGCCAACGGTGTAAAATGTTTCCTCAATTACACCATGCATCATTAAGTAGCCTCCAGGGCGAAGCATCTTTGCAAGAAATGCGACATGATGTTTGTACTCTTGCTCGCTTTCAACAACGACTTCAAGACAAAGACTTGTGGAAATAACATCAAATGGCGGGCCGTATTTCGTAGACAGATCGTCGGGAATTGGAAGAGGGTTTGCTGCTTTAACATCACATGGAACAATGGCTCTTATCTTGTCTCGTACTTCAGATTCCCTTTTGTCGACTTCGTCTATGGCTTTGCCTTCTATCTTTTGCACAACGAATTCAAAAGTCGGTCTCCAGTTAAACGCTTTTGGGTCTTTAGCAACCCAGTCTTCGACAGCTTTTCGATTTGCTTCTAAATATTCAGCAAAAATAATATCTTGGACGTGTGTGCAGGCAGTGATGAGCCTCGAGATGTTCGGTCCGCCGCCATACTCGAGCATGTTTATACGGGGACTACTCTTTACTTGGCTCCAGAAGTCAAAAAGTCGTCCAAGAGAATACTCATCTTTTCTGGGGTCATCAAAATAATTGTTAAAGTATAGTTGAGGATCGAAAAAACTGTTGTAGTCCTTGGTAGTCATCTCTAGCTCTGATTAAACGACTCTTAAAAACCACGGCAAACGGCACGTCATCGTCACGGCACGGTTTCATTCATGCTAAAATATCACGGTCACGGCACGCCACGTCCGTGCACACGCAGCCCCACCATTGCTTTTGAGGTATCAGGATACGTTTTGGACCCCTATGTCTTCGGACTTCGACAACACGCACGCTTTACAATATTTTACCAAAAAAGTATACATTTTCTGAAAACTAAATAAATGTAGTTTTTGAGTATACTTTCATATTTTTAGATTTTGCAACATAGAAATTGTTAGGCGAGTATACGTGAAATTCGACCGTAGTGCGTTCTAAAAGTTCGATTGCACATGGAATTTAAGTTATGCTTGTAAAAAACATACTAACAGACTCGAGAGATAATGAACTTCAAAACTGTGTCTCAATTTTCAGATATCTGTTTTAGATCAATCGCAATCCTACGCCAAAGTTAAACAATTGATTTTAGAGCTATGTTGTCAACAAATAGGGCCATAACGTTTGAACGAAAATAACATAAAAAAATCGGAGACATAGTATTTTAGATCAACTATTGCTGAGCCACCTTGCAAATTTTCAGCGAAATCCATCGAAACCCTAGCGACATTAAGCATTTGAAAGACGTGTATTTAGCGCTGAAAATAGTTCAGAGAAAAGACGCAATTACTGTTTTGGAAGATCAAGCCACACCATGTTTATCCAACACCTAGCGTAATTGAATCTGTCAACCACTTGTCAAGATATCTGGTCAGTATTCAACAATTCATTGTGCTCTGGCCATGGCTTGTTCGAGTATTGCGGGTGCCGGGGCATGTTTTAGTGTGTATGTATTTGTATGGTTTTCTGCTCTGTTTGGGAACGGTTTCTTTGAAGACGAAATCGACGATCTTCTTCTTGGATGAGAATATAAAGATTTACGTTTTCTTGAGGATGTGTATTTGCTTTTACATGTAAAAAGTTCAAAAGTGTATCGTTGTTTAAAAAAAATATTCTGTATAGTTGTTGTATCGTTCGCCGCGTGGTTATGAGTGTCACGTATTGATGCGCTTCGAATGACGTCACAATCCAACCAATTACTGTTGACATATCGTTTCCTGTAGCAAATTAGTCACGATTTTGGTTATCTTCATTTTCTCTGCTTGATTCGTTAAAATTTGTAATTTCTTTTTAAAGAAAGTCATAGAAAAAGGAAAGCTTATTCAAAATCTTTAAAAATCCGATTTTGGAAATGTTTGCTAAAAAAACATATCCTGATACCGTAACAAGACGCTCAATGAGCGTACACTCGGGCATTATGACAATGACAGTTGCGTGATAAAGGAGATTGGAACGATGAGTTTTCGGATTTAGTTTGATATACACTCGGAAACTATTTGAACCGTTTGAGCGAATCATACTTTCGGAATTGGTTCATTAGGCGTTCGGATATCATCGCCCCCGTCTTCAGCCAACCGAAACCCTTGCTTTTGATAAGTTCTTGTACCAGCCCTTTCGAAAACGCTCAACAAAGAATTTTTACCGGCCCCCCAAATTTTAAATACCCTAGTAGCATCGCCTAAATGGATACAGCAATCAGTAATTCAGTGAATCCTCGAATCAAGAAAACATATATTTGCAATACTCTTTCACAGTTTACATGAGCTCTCTTGGTGTGCAGGATCTGTTTAATGTAAGCTTTAGTGCAATTCTAAATTTAAACAAGACGCTCAATGAGCGTACACTCGGGCATTATGACAAGGACAAAGACAGTTGCATGACGAGGGAGACTATGTATGGGTGAGCATAGAGAAAAATGACCGAATTGTACTTATGTGTTATTGAATATGTTGTGAGAGTGAATCATACTTTCGGATTTTTAGTTCGATAGGCGTTCGGAAACCATTCGACCCGTTTGTGGCGACCATGAATATGCACATCAAGTGACCTCAAGTACGTTTAAATACGTACCTCGACGAGTCGGAGATCTTTATCGATGCTCACCGACACAAATAGTCTCCCTCGTCACGCAACTGTCATTGTCATAATGCCCGACTATACGCTCAGGAAGATTTAGAGTATGCGTATCTGGTATGTAGTACTTAGGCGTATGCGTTTGGATGGCTTGCGTCATTTCTCTCACTACACAAGATGACTTCTTCTCTCTCGATCCAGCACGAGCTTCTAGTCCTTCTACCACTTCTAGTCGTCGAACGATGAACTAGAATCCTGACCTTTAATAGCTTGAAGATCTACAGCTGCTTTCAAAACTAAGATTCAAATCTACTTGAGTCCTGTGCGTCGTTTATTTTCCCTTATCTGTTGAGTAATCTTGAAACTCGATACGATCAAATACTTCGCATACTTTCTTCATTCTGTGACCAAACAAAAAACAAACAAAAAACAAAAATTGGAATCCCCATTTTATAACTCGGGGCCCGGCTTCCTTCGGAAGGGCCCGAGTAATAACGATATCTGACTAAGTATAGTGTGTTTGTGTGCTTCCCTGTTTGTTTCGGTTGTTTCTACCTCTTCCCTCTATTTTTAGCCATTTCTCCGGCTCTCTGTCTGAGCTTCCTTCAACAGCCGTACTACATCAAACTGTACGTGTGCTTAAGCAGCTTCCTTAAAGTGCAATTAACCCCTATGAGATTGTTTTAAAAATCTATTCAATATATGCTGAATAGTTGGTGGTTTCAGTATTTTGTGATTTGAACCTTGCGTTTATGAGTTATTGAGGTTTGAAATCTCAATATGCAAATTTGATGACGTCAACCCAGGAATTTGCCATAACTTATTTAGACTTTTTCAGGAAGAGCTTATTTTTTTAGATGAGCAAAATCAAATAAAGTCATTCATAAAGACTGTGAAAATATTCTGTAAGTTTTCAAATGTCAATAATCAGCACAAGGGCGTTTTTGTATAATAAATGATTCCTTAGTAGACGTCATCAAATTTGCATATTGAGATTTCAAACCTCTATAACTCATAAACGCAAGGTTCAAATCACAAAATACTGAATTCAGCATATATTCATAGATTTTTAAAACAATCTCACAGGGGTTAGTTGCACTTTAATGAAAATCTATGTCCCAGTATTCTCCAGTTAAGATTTTGTTCATCTCGTTTCGGAACTGTGGAAAGCACTGATACGTGGTAGGAATTTCTAGAACTGCTCCACAAGTATGAGCCACAGGGCGTCTTGCACAGCCATCTCGTTCAGTGTTGAACACTACAGTGATTCTAGGCACGCACAGCATTGTGGATCCAGTGCAAAACCTCAAGAATTTGTAGAGTTTCTCTTCACCAATGCCTCTCACATACCTTTCGAGGAAAGAGAGCGCTTCACGCTGGGCATTGGTCTCTGGACTTGATGACAGAAGTGCTAGGACCTTCTTATTGCTTGGTCTTACTCTTTCATATAATTGGTCTATGTCTCCTGCAGTTGAGAAGTACTTTCTCAGTGTACTGCATGGTCGGGTCCAGCAATCGGTGATGTATCGTGGACACTGTATGAGCTCTCTGTGAGCAATTCCTTCAACAACAGCTCGAACTTTTTCTGGTTTGGGAAGAGTCTTGCATTTGAATCTGTCCAGGAAGTCTATCCACTCCTCCGTCTGCTCTTCATTCAAAGTATTCGTCAGGGATGCGTGGAGGAGTTCCCTCTCATCTTTACTCACATAGGCAAGGAAAGATTTCAGTAACAAGTCCCTCGATACTTCCTTCTCTCCGAGCACTGAAGCCACAACGAACGCTTGGTTTAAACTTACAGGGAAAAACTCCACCTGCTGGTACCCTTTCACGAGAATTCGCGCCACTGACTCCCATTCCTCGCGCTGAAAGTCATGTCTGATAACAGGTATTCTTTCTTGTTCTCCTGTTGTGCACGAGTCATCGAACTCTGACCAAAATGCAGAGAGCGCATCCAGGAAAACACCATTGTTGTCGAGGCCATTCTCCTCATCGGCAAACGCATTGACCATGAAGACGATGACATGACGACTCAGGATAGTGTTGTCTTTAAAATGACCTATCATGTCGGCCATTATTGTCACTCTTCTGATTTTGATCGTGACGACTCTATAGAAGATTATCAGTCATTAGTATAATTGCACAGGTGATTATAGAAAATCAAGCGCGCTGATTGGTCGAGATTATCTGTCATTAATAATTCATGATTTAAGGCCCCGACACACGTTGCAACTGTTGCGCGCAACAGAATTTAGGGGGATGCCACACGCTGCAACTTTTCTTGCAACTGTTGCGCGCAATTCGCTGAAGCACGGTTACAAAGCTCTATGTTGTCTTGTTGACGGCGAAATCAAAATGATAGCAAGATGGCAACATTTAATGTTTTAAAACGAGAAGCCGTGTATCAATAGACCTTTTTACCGATATGCGGCCATTTTGGATTCTATTGTTTTGGTTAATACATTATGGGATGCTCAGTGTGCAAATGACCCAAGAACTGTACAGTGTGGAGTCGCGTCAATATATTATTTTTCTATTTCACTCTAACCATAGTGTTGTATGACTTACTAATATTTACATGTGTTGTGTATTGTTGTATAATTTTGTACAAATTTATTGCTTTAAATTAAGTTTTCGTAGTTTTTCATGACCAAATGGTTACTAGCTTGGGCATCCCATAATTCAAGATGGCCGCCGTATCGGTAAAACGGTATATTAATAAAGAACGTTCCTAATAAAACGAACATCAGAAATCTTTATTTATGTATTGAATTGTTATTATTAGTAATATTGTTAAGCGCTATTGGTTTTTTAGAAGAAATAACGCTATATAAATAAAGATTATTATTATTATTATTAACATTTTAAAAGCCGCGTCCCTTTGTACATAGTGCTATTTTGTGCAAATGATTCTGATCGAAACGCAAGAAAACCCAAATGCAATCAGCGATTCACGCTTTTCGCCGATGACATTTGCGAATTAGCACTTTTTTATTTACTTGAATTTCGATCAGATTGACAATCTTGATCTTGATAACTAATTAATGAAATATACTGAAAAGTAGTAAGAATTCAGAACAGAAGCGTACCAATCGAATTTAACACGAGCCTCAAACCACTATTATTGTAGTCAGCGGAATTACGAAAGAATCGCATTTTATTGGATGAGAGCCTCGGGCAGTTGCAAGAAATGTTGCAGACGTGTTCACACGATGCAATTTGTTGCGCGCAACGTTGCAAAAGTAGAACTCCGTCGATTCTACTTCTGCAACTGTTGCGCGCAACGTTGCGCGCAACAGTTGCAAGGGTGGACACACGGTGCAATTCGCTGCAATTCACTGTTGCGCGCAACGTTGCGCGCAACAGTTGCACCGTATGTCCGGGCCTTTAGACTACGAGTTTTCTATGAGGTTTCTATGAGGCAATAGTCAATGAGGCGCGTAGCGTCGAGTTGTCCTCATAGTAAACGAGAACGAGTAGTCTAATTGTTTTAGCATAAACCATCCAGTAGGTCAGTAGAAAATGACAGAAACAAGCAACAGACAATAATTCATCGAGAAAATCTTCCGAAACATTAGCAAAACGCGACGCCGAAGTCGCCATTTTGTTTGTTTACCTCTACTCGGGGTCTATGAGCTGATAGACTGGATGGCTTCTTTTGTTTTCTTGTGTTCCATTGTATCTAATAAACACTGACAGCTAATTAGTAGAGTGATTCCAATAAACCTGGGCATTACTAGCTACACCATTATACACACTATTAAACACTCACTCTTTTGTTTTCTTTTGTTCCTTTGCATCTAATAAACACTGACAGCTAATTAGTAGTGCCCAGGTTTATTGGAATCACTCTAATAACAGTTCAGTGTAATGTGGTTGTCTACCTTTGTGACATCTCTTTATCATTGTCAACATGCTGTTCACCATCACTATCATCACCAGGCCGACCGCTGTGGCTCTCTTGGCTCCCACTTTCATCCGATGACTCATTCATATCTCCAGCAGTTACGCTCCCACTGCCACTGGCGGGCATTATGTGCTTCTACTCAGCTGGTCGTCCACTGCTGTTTCCTGTGATTTATAAAGTGAATGACTATATTGTTCGGTGTTCAAACAACTCAACAATATACACCTATTCCAAAAATCGTTGTCCCCGCCGAAAGCAACAAGCAACAAGCTGACGACCGCAAAGGACATTGGGACTTTCTATTTATTCATTTATTCATCCGTAGACATTTTAACAACATGCATTTTCAAATGGCCGAATAGTTCCAAATGATTGCTATTCAACGCTCGTAGGGATAACTTCTCAAATACCACGGATAAATTAATTAATTAGGAGATTCCCAAAGTCCTTTGCGGTCGCAGGTCCGTACATAACCCAAAATTCAAGAGGTGGGGGGGGGGGGGGGGGGGGGGGGGGGGGGGGGGGCAGTACGTATTTAACAGCAATAAATAAATAAAAATAGTACAGTTCTCAGTACTTTTTGGTATATTTTTCGCCTTGCTAGGGGACAACTGCTCCCCCCTGCCCCTGTGCTGTGTATGGCCCTGGGTCGTCAGCTTCTTGCTTGTTGCTTTCGGGCCGGACAACGATATTTTGAATAGGTGTATACAGTCAATGTCATTAACGTTGTCCAGCTCAAAACGGATTAACACTACAATATATAAATGTCACGTGTGTCATAATATATTCGTTTTGCACGCGTGGAATTTTAGTTTCAAAAGCATAAATCACCTCTGCCTGTGAAAACGGGCATTGTTAAAAACTAATATTATCTTCTCACACGCGCGCAAAATGAATCATAGAATGAGACATGTGACATTTACTGTAGTGTTAATCTCTTTTTAGCTGACAACGTTATGACATTGACTGTATAATTATATTTGTACTCTATCGACTTTAGATGGTTCGATCGACGGCTATAATACAAAGATAATGAATCTCTTCAGTTGATTTAATTCTAAAAATGGAAAATTCAAAACATTGTAAAAACGTTCTTATTCATTTATCCTTTTATATAGCTGTATAAACAATTAATTGGAATCATGTAGTTTACCTGCAAAGGCCGGGGTTTAGCGTGAGCTGCTTAGTATAACTTTCCAAGGTGATTCTCCACTTTCGCGTCCTTAATTCAGTTCACTTCATAGTTCCAAACAAGTTATGGAACGTACATAATTTATTTGATGTTTAACAATGAATAATTCTTCCCCAATTACGTTCAGTCCTACTCGCTCGTTCTAACTGAAAATAGCACTAGGAAACTTTTGAAATGCTTTCCCTCCTTTTCACCAATTCAGAAGAAAATCCTCAGCTGTATATTCAAGCAAACGGTGTAGTTTTGAGTCAGTTAAAAGTATATTAGCGAACCAGAGAGTGATATAATCAGTGTTGGTATGATATAGGAGTGATTAATAATTCAAAGTACAAGTCGAAGTGGTCTGTGGATGTACAGGTGGTCTTCCCACCCGGCGTTTCTAAGTTCAGAGAGTCAGTCATATAAGGCATTCCGCTCTGTATACCTTTCTGTAGAATCTATAAAGCTCTTTTAAAAAACGATCAAAACAGAACGTTTTTTTGCCAGTCGCCGGCTTCATGCAAACTTGTAATTGGTCATTTCTTTCGTGAAATTCCATTGGTTAAAGTGAGTTTTCTGACGCCTAAGAAAACTTTTCTCGTGTTCTGCCAACATCCCGCGAGGTTCCATTTAACAATTAGACTACGAGTTCGAGTTTTCTATGAGTCAATAGTCAACGAGGCGCGCAGCGTCGAGTTGACTATTTGAACTCATAGAAAACGAGCTAGAACGAGTAGTCTAATTGTTTTAGTAGAAAACTACTACCTTCGAATTTATACCAATATTTATTGATTTTCTGCTTTGTTTTTGTTCAAAACACCGGCTTTTTCGCTACTCACTATCTATCACGCAATAGATAGCGAGTAAGTTAGCCAATCAGATTGCAGGATTCGTGATAGTATGCCGAGTTGTTTTTTACTAAGTGGAGCATAGAACCTGGAAAAGTGTTTTCTAATAAATGCCTTATATTAGCTTATTGAAGCTCAAGAGCAATTCATTTTCATGTTTCATGAACACAAACCCGTGAAATAGTTAGTAGACTAATAGACACTAGTAGACTTTATTTCCATTGTTTTCTTTTGTGACTATTTGTACCAGCAGTACACAAAACTGCTGGTAAACTGTCCTTTGTGTTGCATAGTATAAATACCAGATAGTTTGATTCTTGTGAAATTAGATGCTCTCAGATTATAGAAGCTACTAGAAAAAAAATACAGTTTAACTAAACAAGTTTTGGTGTGAACGGGGTATTAATGCAGGGGCGGATCTAGAGATTTTGAAAGGGGGGTGCACCACTAAGGGGCCGTAAGGCCCCTTCTTCTAGGGCATGTGGGGGCATGCCCCCCCCCCCCCCCCCCCCCCCCCCCCCCCCCCCCCCCCCCCCCCCCCCCCCCCCCCCCCCCCCCCCCACCCCCCAGAAAATTTTGAAATCTAGAAGCTCGAAAATGCAATTTCCATCCATTCTGGGCATCAAATGATGGGGAAACGTGAGCGAATATGTATCGGGCCCAACTCAAAGAGGGGGGGGGGGGGGTGGGCACCGGCCCCCCGGCCATGCCCTCCCTTTGGATCCGCCCCTGTAATGTATGAACGTCGACCACCTGTACATCCACAGACCATTTCGACTTGTACGTATCGTGGCCCATAGTGCATTTCGTGCTTGGTATGCAAGATGTAACATACAAGATGCAACAAAACCTTCACCAACCTTTTTTGAAATAGCTGTATACAAATCAGGCCCGGATTGTTCAAAGAGTGAATAGCGCTCTCCGTTGGATAAAGCCTTATCCACTGGATTAATTAGGACTTTTCAAACGGATAGCGTTATCCACTCTTTGAACAATCGGGACCCGAACTATATACACAACGTTAGCAATGTTTCATGGGTACAGTGTTTGGACTCTATAACGTTAGTACTTCATGACAAATATATACACAACGTTAGCAATGTTTCATGGGTACAGTGTTTGGACTCTATAGCGTTAGTACTTCATGACAAATATATACGTAACGTTAGCAATGTTTCATGGGTACAGTGTTTGGACTCTATAACGTTAGTACTTCATGACAAATATATACGTAACGTTAGCAATGTTTCATGGGTACAGTGTTTGGACTCTATAACGTTAGTACTTCATGACAAAATATATACGTAACGTTAGCAATGTTTCATGGGTACAGTGTTTCAGTTTGGGGTAACCACTTCATGTAGGCACAACCGTTCGCTTTTGCAAACGAAGCAGTTTGCTGAAGATCAAAACTTAGAGACTTTACCTTTTTTTTGCTGTCTTTTATCCATTCATCTCGATATTTTATCATTCTGAAGACTAAAGTTACCATTTACTCTATATTGCATAGGGACCATTGCGTGATTGTGCCTACACGGAGTAGTTCCCCAGTTTGGACCCTATAACGTTAGTACTTCATGACAAATATATACGTAACGTTAGCAATGTTTCATGGGTACAGTGTTTGGACTCTATAACGTTAGTACTTCATGACAAATATATACGCAACGTTAGCAATGTTTCATGGGTACAGTGTTTGGACTCTATAACGTTAGTACTTCATGACAAATATATACGCAACGTTAGCAATGTTTCATGGGTACAGTGTTTGGACTCTATAACGTTAGTACTTCATGACAAATATATACGCAACGTTAGCAATGTTTCATGGGTACAGTGTTTGGACTCTATAACGTTAGTACTTCATGACAAATATATACGCAACGTTAGTAATGTTTCATGGGTACAGTGTTTGGACTCTATAACGTTAGTACTTCATGACAAATATATACGCAACGTTAGCAATGTTTCATGGGTACAGTGTTTGGACTCTATAACGTTAGTACTTCATGACAAATATATACGCAACGTTAGCAATGTTTCATGGGTACAGTGTTTGGACTCTATAACGTTAGTACTTCATGACAAATATATACGCAACGTTAGCAATGTTTCATGGGTAGTGTTTGGACTCTATAACGTTAGTACTTCATGACAAATATATACGCAACGTTAGCAATGTTTCATGGGTACAGTGTTTGGACTCTATAACGTTAGTACTTCATGACAAATATATACGCAACGTTAGCAATGTTTCATGGCATGGGTACAGTGTTTGGACTCTATAACGTTAGTACTTCATGACAAATATATACGCAACGTTAGCAATGTTTCATGGGTACAGTGTTTGGACTCTATAACGTTAGTACTTCATGACAAATATATACGCAACGTTAGCAATGTTTCATGGGTACAGTGTTTGGACTCTATAACGTTAGAACTTCATGACAAATATATACGCAACGTTAGCAATGTTTCATGGGTACAGTGTTTGGACTCTATAGCGTTAGTACTTCATGACAAATATATACGTAACGTTAGCAATGTTTCATGGGTACAGTGTTTGGACTCTATAACGTTAGTACTTCATGACAAATATATACGTAACGTTAGCAATGTTTCATGGGTACAGTGTTTGGACTCTATAACGTTAGTACTTCATGACAAATATATACGTAACGTTAGCAATGTTTCATGGGTACAGTGTTTCAGTTTGGGGTAACCACTTCATGTAGGCACAACCGTTCGCTTTTGCAAACGAAGCAGTTTGCTGAAGATCAAAACTTAGAGACTTTACCTTTTTTTTGCTGTCTTTTATCCATTCATCTCGATATTTTATCATTCTGAAGACTAAAGTTACTATTTACTCTATATTGCATAGGGACCATTGCGTGATTGTGCCTACACGGAGTAGTTCCCCAGTTTGGACCCTATAACGTTAGTACTTCATGACAAATATATACGTAACGTTAGCAATGTTTCATGGGTACAGTGTTTGGACTCTATAACGTTAGTACTTCATGACAAATATATACGCAACGTTAGCAATGTTTCATGGGTACAGTGTTTGGACTCTATAACGTTAGTACTTCATGACAAATATATACGCAACGTTAGCAATGTTTCATGGGTACAGTGTTTGGACTCTATAACGTTAGTACTTCATGACAAATATATACGCAACGTTAGCAATGTTTCATGGGTACAGTGTTTGGACCCTATAACGTTAGTACTTCATGACAAACAAGGCGCATCAATAACATACATGTAAATACAGAACGCGAAAAAATGAAACCAATTATATTCCCTGCAATCGGATCAAACAATTCACGGAACAGTCCAACTCGAAGCTGGATGTACAAGAAAATTACAGTACATCAGGAGCCCCTGAGTATATATCTATATCTATGGTGCACACACATTCACGCACTTTGCCGAATACAAAACTCCCATTTTACAGTACAATGTTTTGGAAATTGGGTAAAATGGCTACTTTTACCGTAGCCATACCAAAACGGTGCTAAAGTAACTACTGATTATAATTATATGCATACATCTACGTGTCTAATAATGATACCAGGAAAACTACTACTGAAGCTACAGATGGTCTCGATGGACCAGGTATCGGAAACACATGCCTAGTTTGTACATAGAAAAAGCTAAGGAAAAAAAAGAAAGAAAGATGACATTTTAAAGTCTACAATGATCTAAAGAAATCCAAGTCATCCAAACAGAAATATCAAGTACGAGTCAACAATGCGTCACAGTCAGTCAAATGTCAGGGGACTGGGAACAAGAAGGATCACAGTGCGAGTTCTGTCATCTTCCCCCAAATAAAGTCAACAAAAGTCAAGCTCAAAGAACTCGTCTTTTGCCAACATGATTCATATAAACATTAATAACATCATTAATTGACAATTAGCCAAATTTCAATCCTAAATCAATTTCTAATCTAAAGCTACCACTTGAAAAACGAAAAATCTATCGAAGCGCGCGGACTCGTCGTCGCAACCGAGTATGGTTGTTCTTGGTAGACTTGGCTGCAAGAGAGTTTAAATGCCATGGGATTGGATATCCAGGGTCACCATGGCATTAACAATGTAATGTTAGTATATTTAATAGGCGCCGGGCCAAATGTATCGGAATGTACACTAAATTTGGGTTGAGCTACTCTAGAGTAAGACCATTACCGTCGGTACGCACAACCAGGATTCGACCAAACATGGGAGGGGATCGAGGGGAACCAGTCATGTAAACTATAGTCATCAATGACCAAAGCGAACCAAGTAAATCCAAGTAAAAATTATACTTAAACACAAATGTACTTAGACAATACAAAGGGTGTGGACGTCCATGTAGTTGCCGATCCACCATTTTAAAATCCCGATTGTGCGTAATAACGTGAATGTCATTGCAGCCTGGCCAGCGCCGCTAACCTAAGTCCTAAGAACGAAGAAATCTCAGTCCTAAAGGGTGTGGTTTAGGTGAATGCGTTGTGTGTAGACTGACCAGAACTGCGCAAAATAATGGTCAAACTCTAGATCTAAGTAAAGACACAGACTCAGACAACTTCGGACGTGACAGTGTGATTTATATTGCATCCAGGGTCCATTGCCTCCAGCTAGCGTTGGCCCAACGTTGCCATCTCGTAGGCTAACATATTGGAAAGCTAATCTAACATTGGCCGATTGACCCTGGCCGATTGACCAGTCAAAGCTAACAAACACAACTACTTTAAAATGGTAGCTTTACTAATGAACATCCCTGGGCCCGTATCGTAATTGATGTACGGATGCCCCCTAGCTAGCTA
The DNA here is from genome assembly GCA_033675265.1 of Actinostola sp. cb2023. Taxonomy (NCBI): domain Eukaryota; kingdom Metazoa; phylum Cnidaria; class Anthozoa; order Actiniaria; family Actinostolidae; genus Actinostola; species Actinostola sp. cb2023. The sequence continues at coordinate 234,298 of JAUJYZ010001526.1, forward strand.
GTTCTAATCAGAGATTTTTCGTAATTTTTGAATTGCTAAATTAATAAATGAATCCTTTTACTTGTGATTACGAGGCAAAAACATACGGAAGGACGATAAAGTTTTCATCAGCGGCAACAATCACAAACATGGTACAAAACACCTCCAACACAGTAGCCTGTAGCCAACAGGCAACCCACATGACGAGCTCATTTCCCTTCCTCCCCTCCCTAGTGGAGAAAAGCAAGCCAAACTAACACGTCATGTGGGACGTCTGATTTCACAGGCACAAACGAACACCGATACAATTAACAAACACTACTCAGTACATTGAAACAAGCAAGCGACGACGACAATTTGGTCCACCACATGTAAAAAGAATTCATTTGTCATACTCTGAATTTGGGAAGTCGTTCCTATTCGAATCCTCCCAGGTTACAAACACAACTAGTCCTCGAGGAAGTTAACAAACACAGCCAAATACATGGAGACGTTCTAAAATGCGATACATTTGGTTTACTCGAGGTCTGTTGTGTGGTACTAACTTGTTTTCTTCATCTGTCGATGCGTCGTGTCTGGAACGAAAACTATGAAAACTGAACGTTAGTTATTCAGTGTCATATTTCAATTCTCGTACGCGTTCAAAGCGCGCGAAAAACAAATATAAATTTGCATAAATGGCGGGCGCGCACGAGTTCACAAATTGCAGCGTGGAATTCAAAAAGTAAAACGGTTTTCAATGAAAGCTTCAAGAATAATGTCGTATAAACTCTAATTTAACAGATTTGAGCAAATCTGGACGTTGCTTGCTTATCCTAATTCAGCAAATCCTTCATTTTCTAGAAAATTATATGAATTTCAAGACTCAAAAGTACAACAATACAGTTCAAGATTTAGATAATAGAACATAAACTCTCAAAGTTAAGATTCGCATTCGCAGCGACCCAAAAACCGTACGAGAACTTTGTCGTCTTTTAAATCTGATTTTTTAAATGAAATAATAGAACTCCAAGCGTAGAAATTCTAAGAGAGATAGTTTCTAGCTTTTCTTGCCTTTTAGAAACGCAATATGCAGACAAAAAGCTGGTAGAATTCAGTAAAACACATTGACACAAGTTTAGAAACCCAACTTACCGTGTTCAAGTCTTGTCGATGTTTGAAGGCGGCAAAGTTGCTCAGAAGTGCTGGTTTGCGATATTCCCTGGAGATTTAAAGTACAAAGACGCATCAGCCATGTTGGTGGTACAAACAAGAGAAGCTAATATATGAGGAATACTTTGTTATCGGGAACCAACATGGCCGCGCGCCATGACGTCACGTGTAAACAAGCAATTGAAATATTGGGTAAGGTCGCAGCTCTTAGAAGATCTAGTCCAATTGGTTCAATACTATTAGAGTAAAACAATAGAACCCAAACCATAGAACGAGTAGATAATGAATTCTATTGTTTGTATTATCCAATCACAACAGATCTTGTAAGCAGCTGCGAGGCATACCGAAATATTTACTCACATGATATGTAAATGACAATGAAATGTTTTCGACCAATGAGAATGAAATAAATTCAGTGGGCGTTCTGGTAGCGCGCGCCGTCTGATTGGTCGAAGAACTAGAATTATAGATTAGCCTGAAGTATAACTAGCATACTTCACATTTCATGTGGAGTTTATAAAACGAGAGGCCGTGTTGCATCAGTGGATATAGATACGAGGCGAAGGCGAGCAACACGGGCTCGAGTTTTATCAACGAGAGTGTCAAACCCAACATTCATTTAAACTGATATTTATTGAATTATTGAATAATTTCCGATGGAAAAGGTTAAAGAAAATCACAAATTGGTATGGTAGATATGTCTGTGACATTGCGATCATGCGCACTGAACACCTCAAATCGTCCCACATTGGAGAGAGCTTTTGTATTCGTAAGTATGGAGCCGTAACGATCATCGCAAATTGCTGTCGGTGCTATGCAAAGGTCAATGATACGAGTACAGTACTAACAGTACTAACTAATTAGTACTAAATAGCAATAGAAAACAATAGAGATAACACTATTTTTATTCCGTGTCATACGATAGTTCAGTGAAGAATTCTTGTACTTCATGAACCAATGTGAACGAGGAAAGGGGCGTGCGATTGATACGACAGTTCTTATATAAACCGAGTTCCACATGTTTTAATCTCACGTGATTGGTTTGGCCAATCAGCAGGTTTTGAAATCCCATACCTCTCTCTTACAATTACATCAGATACGCCACGTCCTAAAAATGCCATTATCCTTGTCGTATAATGGTGGTTTTAGTAATAGTACTATTTCACGGACATAGAGTGATTCCAATAAACCTGGGCACTACTAATTAGCTGTCAGTGTTTATTAGATGCAAAGGAACAAAAGAAAACAAAAGAGTGAGTGTCTAATAGTGTGTATTGGTGTAGTTGGTAATGCCCAGGTTTATTGGAGGTTTCTTGGTGTTGCAGAACACCAGATGACGTTAGACAATGAACACAAAGAACGAGAAGAATGAACTTGAACCAAAACAATACCCTGCATACAAAGAAACCTAACCAAGAATACAATGCAGACTGTAGCACCAAGAAACACTCGGTTTATTGGAATCACACTATGGTTTGCACTAGCTCTATCAGTATGGTGACATAGACAAAGAAAACCGAGTCAAAATTTAATCACGTAATATAAATATATTTAGCAAACTATCTACCAGTCATAGACAACTCTGACTCGTTGTCTAATTGTTAAATATATATAATATTCTCCGATAATCACTTAGCCTTCGGCGAATAACTATTAAATATATGGGAGTATACACCGAATCGAAATATGGCGACCAATTTGAATAACTATTGTTCCTGACTGACCAACCTCTCATTCATGTGAAAACGCTTTTGTGTTTCCACGTGAACACGAGGTTGGTCAGTCAAAGAACAATGGTTATTCAAATTGGACGCCATATTTCGATTCGGTGTATACCCCCTGGTGTTCACGAGCAAACAGGTTTTCACTGACTACTTTGACTTACCCGTTGTGAAATCACTTTAGCGTTTCGTCGTAATTTATTCGGTAAAGGCTTTGGAGCCGCGTAGTAATGGCTTTCCGCATATCTGGTCTTCTTGGAATCACACCTTATCGAGGTACTAAAAAGTGTTTATGCCAATGTTATTTTGAGCACTTTTTTATTCTGTGCTTATTTTATCTACGCCTCAGTTTTAGGTGGGTCGCATTTCTCGCGCCACAGGAGAAAAGCGAACCGGGAGGCTAGATTGTAATAATAATAAGTAACGATAACTTCATTTTCTATACTGTCAATTCCTAAAGTTCAACAACGTACGCTTCACAAATTCTAGAAATGACTGGAAAACTGAATAATTTAACTATAATTTACAATTTCGTTACAGTACGTTCCTATTTAAATGGAGAGTATGTATAATTATATAAATATCATAAATCAATATTATCCAGATCATTTTGAAATGACCGTACAGTCTTATATGCTCCCTGGTGTAACTAGTGCAAGCATACATATCAGCCCTCAGACCTGGTTTGACTTGTCTGACGCAGTACGAAATGGCGCTGAATAATGAGGTTATACAACAGAAAAACTCAATATATTTCCACCCAAATATACGAGGACGAAGCTATCGGTAGGGAATATAAACAAGCAAAGTTACAGCGAGTAAACTATACTGTTGTGCTTTGAAAATTGGATAAAAGTGGGACAAAATGTAACGTTCAAATTCGTTCCTATTTGATCATTTGCATAACTGACGATGGCTTTACAGTACGTGTACTGAGAGGAAAATTGTATAAATAGATTTTTAAAAGTAACCATGTAGCACTAACGACAGGACCTTTACTTATTTATCTATTTATTTATTTTATTTTGTTTTTGTAATCAAGTAAGCGTTATAATTCTTTGTTTTGATTTGATATTTTTGTTGTAGAGGTCTAGTATACATTTATACAAATATACAAATATCTAATGAGATACAAATATCTAATGAGATACAAATATCTAATGAGATACAAATATCTAATGAGATACAAGATATCTAATGAGATACAAAGTGCGAAACATCACTTATTTTCTTCTAATATATGGTGCAGAATCATCAATTTTAGATTAGTATCGCATCCAACAAGGACAACACTATAATTTTCAACACTATTTTGTGCTTAGACAGTTGTAAATAGTATTTATACATATAAATGAATAAAGAAGAAATAACCCCACGTTACAACACACTTCAACCACTACAGAAAAAACCTGAGCAACCGTCTAGAACATCGGTAGGTCGTGGGTTCGTTTCCCACCTGGGGCTCAGATTTTTCTGTAGTGGTTGAAGTGTGTTGTAATGTGGGGTTATTTCTTCTTTATTAAACAGTTGTATTTTAGCATGTTTACAGTGCGACTACACCAACCAAGGCCACCCAAACAAATTTTCATACAAATTATCCAATCACAATTGAGTATTCACACAATAGAATCTGCACAAATTTTAAAATTTTCGCTTTAAAAGCATATATTTTACTTTATATGTGTATGTATATGATCAAGAGTGAACAAGAAACAGTTTAAATTGTAGAATTCGACATCATTCTGTTATTCAGCGTCACAAATGTGATTAGAAAATTTGATTCAAAATTTGTTTGGGTGGCCTTGGTTGGTGTAGTCGCACTGTAACCTTTTTGTATGTATCTCATTAGATATTTGTATATTTGTATAAATGTATACTACGTACAACGTTTCTGCAATTGAGTGTATATACACCTGTTTTCAAAAACGTTGTCCATTTACACAATACAAAATAGTAAATAGTAGAAAGGAATTAATTAGAGAAACAAAAGAAATTCAATCATGCAGAACTGTGGCTCATTGTTTCTCTAATTAATTCCTTTCTACTATTTACTATTTTGTATTGTGTAAATGGACAACGTTTTTGAAAACAGGTGTACCATCAATCAATATTATCCAGATCAGTGTTTGAAATGACTGTACAGTCTTGAAAATTGGATAAAAATGGGACAAAATGTTCGATTAAAATTCGTTCCTATTTGATCATTTGATCAACTGACGATGCATGGCTTTACAATAATTAGTATAAGAGGAACTGAAATTGTATAAAAAGATTTAAGTAAAATGCATGTAACACTAACGACAGAACCTTTATTTATTTATTTATTTATATTTTTTTGTAATCAAGTAAGCGTTTTAATTCTTTTTGATTTTATATTTTTGTATTTTTATATTTTAAAATATATTTAGCAATTTAGGAAATTTTGATATTGCAATGATATATATGGATTTTCTTTCTTTCTTTCTTTCTTTCTTTCTTTCTTTCTTTCTTTCTTTCTTTCTTTCTTTCTTTTTTTCTTTCTTTCTTTCTTTCTTTCTTTCTTTCTTTCTTTCTTTCTTTCTTTCTTTCTTTCTTTCTTTCTTTCTTTCTTTCTTTCTTTCTTTCTTTCTTTCTTTCTTTCTTTCTTTCTTTCTTTCTTTCTTTCTTTCTTTCTTTCTTGTCAAGGAAAACTTGCTCGTGTAGATGACAAAAAATGGTCAATTTTTCCTTGTCAAGGAAAACTTGTTCGTGTAGATGCGGCTTAACTGTGCAAAGTTTCGCTGACTGCAAGGCTACTAGGAGTGATGAGAATGAGATAATGGAATCTTTGTCGACAATTTCTTGTATGTTGTAAACACAGGCAGTCAACTCAATGTCAAATAAGCAATAACGTATTGCTTTGTGCTAAAACATTTATTTGAAAGAACTATAACATGCAATAAAGATACAAAAGCATTACTCGGCAATGTCGTTACGAGTGGCATAGGGTCAGGATAAACCCGTTTTATCGGGTTTTATCGGGGGGGAGGGGGGGGGGGGGGGGGGGTACTCCCATATATTTCATAATTATTCGCCTCAGGCTTAGTGATTATCGGAGAATATTCGCCGAGAACTGACACGAAAGAAGTGTAATTAGGAGAAGCATGCACGACGCGTACTATAAGGGAACTGACACGACACTTCTCTCGTGTTCTAACCAGTCCCCAAGTGCTATAAATCTGTACGTAGCACAGCGGACAAGTTTTATATTTCTTTTATAAAATACAATATGATTTTAAGGCAAGTTTTCAATTTTGTTCGTTACAAAAATGTTTGAATATCTGCGCGCGCGTGCTGTGTGCCTCATAGAGCACTGGGTATACACATGCCTTAGCAAATCAGAACGCGCGTAATTAGCCATTAACAAAACGAGCAGGGGACTGGGAACGAGTTTATTAGCATCTGTGCAAAGTTTGATGTGATTTGAGCGAATTCTGTCGGAATTATAAACTTTTGAAATTGTGTTGTCCATCCAAAATTTTACAGTGAATGTATGGACAGCGTCAAAAATTTACAGAGTTTGACTTTATGGGAAAATAGACATATTTGGTGCCCTCTAGCATCGTCAATATTAAGCCGAAGTTCACCAAACTTTCCAGACTAGCTAAGTTTGATCTGTTCTCTCAGAAAATAATGCCCATTTTTGCTAGTTTCTTATTAGTCGGGCTTCCTGTGTGGAAGCCCCGACTCTAAAAATGAGAAGCGTTCTTTGTCGTCGTCTTCGTCGTCGACCCCAAAAAGCACGCATGCGCCCTGTCGGCCGCTAAGATAATCACCGACCAACAACATGATCTTATATATCAACACGAGACATCGCACATCGTCCTCTTTCTTCAGAAACCTTGTCGAAGGAAGGTTAATATGTCGTCTTGTTTAAGCTTATATTTGTATTTGGTATGGATATATTTATGGCACCAAATAAACTATTGTCATTTCTATGATTCGCTGAGTTTGTGAAATCGATTTTACAAAGAAAGCAGTTCTACCGAGTCATGCATAATCACCCAAGGCTCTAACAACATGGTTTCTTCACAAACCTTGTCAGTTGGAGGAAGGTTACTAGTATGTCGTCTTGTTTTTTATTATTTTTCTCCGTACGCGTCAACGTCGAGCTAAAGCCGAAGGAGACATAAAGTCTGGCCAAGAAAGATTAGAAAGCACAAACCAATCAGGGAAAGCACCAGAGGTCAAGGGGCCAAAATATAAGTGTTTATTCGTCTAAATCTAAATTTAGATTGAAACAGGACGCTCTAGTAACATGAAGTATATACTGTAAAGTTCGCAGTCTACTGAAATTGCAAGGAAATATTAAAGCATGTTCAGTATCGAGCTCGAGTCACGCAAACGACGAGCAACCAAAAACTGTTTCAATCGCACTATATAAGATATCTATATTTAGCTCAAATAGGTTACATTTCATTTAGAAGCCCGACTTCACGCTAGAAGAGCGTCTAGTTACTTGGGCTTCCTGTGGAATGCCCAAGTCTAAGATTACAGACGGTTATTTTTATATTTCTACGCCAATTCTGCAAGTGGTCACCATAGCGCATGCGTGATTACCGCTGACGGCATCGCAGGCTATTATTTACGAATAAATACCGACTGATGAAATACCGATCATTTGCCGAATAATAAAGCCGGCTAGTGCGCATGCTATCCAAATGTGTGTACTAAATATTCGAAGGCTCGATATCACATATGGTTTTTCAAAGCGTGCTTGTCAGCATCTTTCTAGACTGAGATTGAGAATTATGTTGTGTCTTGCGAAGAAAGCTTTGGAAAGAATGATGCCTTATACGCTCATCTCGCATACAAACGCAGACGCCGTTCGTGGTAGACCCACACTAAAAGATGTCGAGCGTTTTCGGAACGGGTCGGTCCACGAACTCAATAGCAAATCTAGCAAAGTTAAAACGAGTTCTTATGAGATTACAAATGAGCCATATATGAGCCCAAACTACGAAAAAACTGACAAAACTATGACTTTTGACTTAACAACAAACTCTAGCGCTGAAACGATCACCTCAGATGTCAAGAAAACCAAGATTCTTCGACTTGATGAGCAGCACTTCGAAGACGAAGGTAACACAAACAACAACACGCCAGTCGCCATATTGGATAAAGCGAAAGAGACTCAACGAAGCACCTGGAATAGTAGATGTCCAAGCTTAACTCTTACGTTAAATATCCTGATTCTTTTGTTTGTTTTTAATGTGTTTAATGCTTGTAAAGTACGATTAGATATTGTGTATATAATGACTATTATTGTACAAACAATCGTGAATGTTGGTTTGTACTGTGTATGGAAGATAGAAGATATGCTCAATACCCTTGAAGAGTGTGATGTACTGGAGAAAGTTATCAATCTAACCAATGTACGTGAGCATAATGATGTTATGGTGTCAATAAAAGTACAAGAATTCAGATCTCGTTATGCGAAATATTTATATTATAATTGTACTCGTGTTGTATGCAAATATCAAGGCTAATTACGTATGCATGCTCTACTGAGTCACGCAACGAGTGACTTAAATTCTGCAAGTAATACATGTAGGCTAAAACTACTTCTGTATGATGATACAAGCTATTAGGTTTCACATTTAAAATCTATCAAAACAGCTTTATTAAGAAGCCCAAGTTCACGCTAGTAGAGCGTCTAGTTTAATTAGTTTTACGGACTTGGTCCCAGTCCCCTGCTCGTTTTGTTAATGGCTAATATCTAAATCAGTCGTTCTCTTTTAGCATTATGGAATATCGGCACTAAAAGCTTATCAACATCTTGGACGAAATACTATGAATATGACGGTCCGTCCATGAAGACAGCGGTGCCTGGACCGAAGTCACAGGTACGTAGTTGTACGTATATCAATGAGGGTTTATCATGTAATTTCAAAACTCATAGGACAAAAAATGATTATCATAGCTGGAAAGAGCTCGTTGAAATTAGTAAAATTGTGAAGTTTAGAAAAGATCGCTTCACAAATTGCGAAGATATGAATTTTCAAAAATCGAAATTTTGTATGAAAACCTTTGGAAATTTACCGCCACGCTACCAATACGAAGGTTTTCATACAAAATTTCGATTTTTGAAAATTCATATCTTCGCAATTTGTGAAGCGATCTTTTCCAAACTTCACATTTTTACTACTTTCAACAAGCTCTTTCCAGCTATGATAATCATTTTTTGTATGAGTTTTGAAATTACATGATAAATCCTCATTGCCCATGCAGTTGTGCTATGATTCTCATCTCGTTAATTCTTTTACCTGTAGGCACTTTTTGAAGAGCTTGGGGCATATCAGGTACATTGCATCATTTGGAAAAGTGATACGAATTTTGGACATAATAATTGATAATAATAATAATAATAATAATAATAATAATAATAATAATAATAATAATAATAATAATAATAATAATAATAATAATAATAATAATAATAATAATAATAATAATAATAATAATATAATAATAATAATAATAATAATATCTTTATTTATATAGCGCTATTTCATGGTATGTCAATAGCGCTTTACAGAGTGATAATATAATAATATATATGATAATAATAATATGATATAGAAAATCATAATAATAATAATAATAATAATAATAAATAATAATAATAATAATAATAATAATAATAATAATAATAATAATAATAATAATAATAATAATAATAATAATAATAATAATAATAATAATAATAATAATAATAATAATAATAATAATGATAATAATAACAATAATAATAATAATAATAATAATTTTAATAATAATAATAATAATAATAATAATAATAATAATAATAATGATAATGATAATGACAATAATGATAATAATAATATAATAATAATAATAATAATAATACGTATTCGGAGCATAATACTATTGTCTCTGTGCTCTTTCAAAGTAAACTATCAACAATAATAATTAACAACACAATACACTCATAATGTCTTGTTTTGACAGTCTACTAAGCAAATGAAGTATTTCGTTGATATTGACAAATGTAGAGGGAACTATGCTGTAGATGCAGATGGCAATGTGCTTTTAGATGTCTATCAGCAAATCGCTTCGTTGCCATTAGGTATGATGATAGTTATTATTATTATTATTATTAGTAGTAGTAGTAGTAGTAGTAGTAGTAGTAGTAGTAGTAGTAGTAGTAGTAGTAGTAGTAGTAGTAGTAGTAGTAGTAGTAGTAGTAGTAGTAGTAGTAGTAGTAGTAGTAGTAGTAGTAGTAGTAGTAGTATTGTTATTTTTAATAATATTATTATTATTATTATTATCCCGTCTAGTCCTCATTGTCGGCCTTGAATCATCTATGATTACTTAATATCGGCCTATAATAATAGACCTTTTTACCGATACGCGGCCATTTTGAATTCTATTGTTTTGGCTAAAACATTATGGGATGCTCAGCATGCAAATGACCCAAAAACTGTACAGTGTGGAGTCGCGTCAATATATTATTTTTCTATTTCACTCTAACCATAGTGTTGTATGACTTAATATATACATGTGTTGTGTATTGTTGTATAATTTTGTACAAAATCATTGCTTTAAATTAGGTTTTCGTAGTTTTTCATGGCCAAATGGTTACTAGCTTGCACCCTGGGCATCCCATAATTCAAGATGGCCGCCGTGTCGGTAAAAAGGTCTATTGAGAAATTGAATTTATTCTCTCGTTTAAACTCTAAAGGTTATAACCACCCAGGTCTTCTTGAAGCCCTTAGAAGTGACACTGAGCTAATAGTAAGTGTTTTTAAATTGGGGCAAACTCCGCAAAATTAATAGAAATCTGGATCACTTTGATTTGCCGTAACTCCGCTCGATTTCGTTGGATTTTCAAAACTCTACCATTTTGGAAAATATGTTTTCTTTGTTATTGATGTCCTATAATATGATGGGTATTGGAAGGCTACAAATCGAGAAAAACAGATTATTATCAATCATTATCATTATCATTATCATTATTATCTATTTCTTTCTTTTTTATATACGTGTATAAGATATCGAATTATAACCGATAAGCATTAGAGTGGTTTTCATATCATTAACCCGTGAAACAAAGTGTACTAATTAGAGTGTAATAGTCAGATAAACACAATAGAAAACAAAAGAATTAGAGCGAAGTAGTGCTAAATACGCTAAAGTGTATTTCACGGGTTTATGAAAACCACTCTAATATAAATAGGTAAATTAATATAAACTAGACCCTGTCGGCAGGGTTCACTCGTGCCCTGGTGCCGGATTGAACCAGTACATGCTAAGGACCAGAGTAGAATTGGGATCCCTGTGGAAGTGTCAGTGTGGGGGCTTTCTCAGTATATCACCGTCCTGAATTCCTGAAAATTTGAATAACAATAGTTCATATTGTTGTATGCCTCGTTCTACAAAGAGTTCTTGATTTGAATAACAAATGTTTTTCAGGATAGTGATATACTGACTGAAAGAGCCCAAAGTTTGTATACGAGTTTGATTTTTGCTTGAAAGCTTCCCTTTTCTACCTGGAACCAGCACATGTCGCAGTTATCTTTCGTGATCAATGCGGTATGATTTATATTTCGCTCAGAGTGAAAATATTTGAACATTTTAAAAGTAAAATCAAGAGACCATTATCTTGGTATATAACTGTATTCAACGAGTAAAGTTCAATGATTCGGATCAGGTTGTTGTCGGTCGATTTTTCATTTAGACTTCGAAATATAAAATACCATAAATATAAGCTTGTGGTTTCCTTTCTAGTAGAACACATAGACGTCCAGCTATTCGTGTGCTTATCTTCTTGGACGATAAGGATTTTCACTGAATGTTCGTCTGTGCACGTGTCAGTTGTATAATTGGGCTTCCTGTGGTCACAGGTAGCCCAAACGTAGAAATCAGTGGATCGTGACGTCTTTGGATTTCGTTCGGTTGGATCAGGAATGAGCTCTGATAAAGCCTTCAAAGGGTATGAGATTCTCAAAAATGTATTCACAACAGTAGTCTGAAAATTAAAGAACACGTTGGTGTAGAAATCTGAGCGAGAAATTGTGGTTTTGAGCGATTCGAAAAGCTTGGTTCAACCGGTCATTTTATAGTTTTGAGTATGAGTTTGTTTGTTTCTCAAAAGCATTATTTTTCTATAAGGCGTTCCCTAAAAAATACTAAAAATAAAGAATAATAGTTGTTGAAGTCCCCTGTGTAGTTTTCTTGAGGTTTTGAGTTGTATTTTAATATTCGATGTTGGTCCGAGTTGTCTTGTGAATTTTGATTTGTTGACGAGCGCTGAACAGCGACCGATGAAGGCCGAAGGCCGAAGTTAGGATTTGTGTGCAATTTCTAAGCCGTGGTGGATGCCTGGGCTCTGACTTGTTGCTTTATACCTCGTCTTTTTATCCTTCATTTGGCCAACACATTTAATTTAGCCGCTTTTTAGATCGGGAATCACGACTCCTATATAACACATCTATATAACACATTGCGCATGTGCGAGACAATTCAGTAGTACAAGACCCCATGCTTTCGCTAGACACACACCCCATTTGCCCTATAATCTGATTTGATTTGATTTGGACTTTATTTTTAGTGACGATTGTCTATGGAATTAGTGGTCATGAGTAGTGTTTTGGATTTGACAATGTCCCACATCGATTGGAAGAGAGATACATTTCTGTATATAAATGGTTCCAGTACATGTATATATAGATACTAGGCCCCGGGCTTTGCAAACCTTCTCCCCTTGCCCTCCCCCTTCTCTGATCCCCAACCCTGTACCCTATTTATATTTGGGTCTCGATAGCATGTGACCGGATGTTGCACAACTTTGCGATTTTCTGACATTGAAAAAAAAATAATAAAATACGCGTTGGGTTTTATAACTCGTGCGGCCTACGGCCTGGGCACGAGTAATTACTTACATAAATTAGAGATATGCAGGGAATCAATTTATATATTAACATAACTTAACATGAGCAATTTGAAAAAGTATTAGAACGGCGGCACTTTGGACAAATGAACTTGAAAGAACGAAAATCATCCTGTTCGAAAATACTGGAAAGCCTATCATAATTATCATAATTATTATCATAATAATATAATAATAAATAACATTTATATATTATATATTAAAGTGATTGGATTTGATTGTGATATACTGTATTTTCCATGTATAACAGACATCTATTGCGAATCGTTCTGCCCTGAGTGTCTTACCACCAACAACATTGCCTGCAAACCTCAGATCCTCAGTTCTTAAGGTAGCACCCAGGGGTCTATCTGAAGTCACAACTATGGCGTGTGGGACGTGTGCCAACGAAAACGCTCTGAAATCAGCTTTTATTTGGTACAGGGTAGGTCAGAGCCCATAAGTAGGAACATCTTATGTCACAGCGTTTGAACAAGTTTGGCTATTTTTAGAACACGATTTCTCGAAATTGACCAATCACTGTGCACTTCCGGTTTTATTTGAAGCAACTCGTTTTATTTGTTGCAACTCGTTTAATTTGTTGCAACTCGTTTTATTTGTTGCAACTCGTTTTATTTGTTGCAACTCGTTTTATTTGCTGCAACTCGTTTTATTTGTTGCAACTCGTTTTATTTGCAGCAACTCGTTTTATTTGCAGCAACTCGTTTTATTTGCAGCAACTCGTTTTATTTGCAGCAACTCGTTTTATTTGCAGCAACTCGTTTAGTTATTTGCTGCAACTTGTTTTATTTGTAGCAACTCGTTTTATTTGTAGCAACTCGTTTTTATTTGTAGAAACTCGTTTTATTTGTAGCAACTCGTTTTATTTGCAGCAACTCGTTTAGTTATTTGCTGCAACTTGTTTTATTTGCAGCAACTCGTTTTATTTGTAGCAACTCGTTTTATTTGTAGAAACTCGTTTTATTTGTAGCAACTCGTTTTATTTGCAGCAAATCGTTTAGTTATTTGCTGCAACTTGTTTTATTTGTAGCAACTCGTTTTATTTGTAGCAACTCGTTTTATTTGTAGAAACTCGTTTTAATTGTAGCAACTCGTTTTATTTGCAGCAACTCGTTTAGTTATTTGCTGCAACTTGTTTTATTTGCAGCAACTCGTTTTATTTGTAGCAACTCGTTTTATTTGTAGCAACTCGTTTTAACTGGTAGCAACTCGTTTTATTTGTAGCAACTCGTTTTATTTGTAGCAACTCGTTTTATTTGTAGCAACTCGTTTTATTTGTAGCAACTCGTTTTATTTGTAGCAACTCGTTTTATTTGTAGAAACTCGTTTTAATTGTAGCAACTCGTTTTATTTGCAACAACTCGTTTAGTTATTTGCTGCAACTTGTTTTATTTGTAGCAACTCGTTTTATTTGCAGCAACTCGTTTTATTTGTTGCAACTCGTTTTATTTGTAGCAACTCGTTTTATTTGCAGCAACTCGTTTTATTTGTAGCAACTCGTTTTATTTGCAGCAACTCGTTTTATTTGCAGCAAATCGTTTAGTTATTTGCTGCAACTTATTTTATTTGTAGCAACTCGTTTTTTTTGTAGCAACTCGTTTTATTTGTAGCAACTCGTTTTATTTGCAGCAACTCGTTTTATTTGCAGCAACTCGTTTTATTTGCAGCACCTCGTTTTATTTGCAGCAACTCGTTTTATTTGTAGCAACTCGTTTTATTTGCAGCAAATCGTTTAGTTATTTGCTGCAACTTATTTTATTTGTAGCAACTCGTTTTATTTGTAGCAACTCGTTTTATTTGTAGAAACTCGTTTTATTTGTAGCAACTCGTTTTATTTGCAGCAAATCGTTTAGTTATTTGCTGCAACTTATTTTATTTGTAGCAACTCGTTTTATTTGTAGCAACTCGTTTTATTTGTAGAAACTCGTTTTATTTGCAGCAACTCGTTTTATTTGCAGCAACAGTGATTGGTCAATTTCGTGTTCTTAAAATAGCCAAACTTGTTCAAACTCCGTGACAGATTGCTATATGGATGCTCGTACTTATGGGCTCCATGGTAGGTCAAGTATTAAATACATGTAAATATACTAAGTACCTTATGATATGCCATCAGGGATAATTGATGTACATAGCTAACGTAGCTATACTGTATTCAGAGCTATTAGCCATTACCTAAACGATCAGGGGACTGGGAACGAGTTTATTAGCATTTAAAATCAACTTCAGTCTTCTCTCGAGCGTCCGCCATTTTGATAGCGAGAAGAGAGGGCCCTGGGGACGAGGAACCTTTAGAATTATGTAATTACGAAATTAAGTTTATGACATGAAACAGCATGTTGAAATTAGTATATGTGCAAAGTTTGATGTGATTTGAGCGAATTATGTCGGAATTATAAACTTTTGAAATTGTGTTGTCGTCCATCCAAAATTTTACTGTGAATGTATTTATTGGATGGACAACGTCAACAAATTGCAGAGTTTGTATGGGAAAATAGATATCTTTGATGCCCTCTAGCATCGTCAATATTAAGCCAAAGTTCACCAAACTTTCTTGACTAGCTAAGTTTGATCTGCTCTTTCAGAAAATGATGCTCACTTTTGTTAGTTTATATTTGAATAAGCTTAGTGACGGTACGGAATCGTAGATATCTATTCAACCAATCACAGCGCGTAAAATCATGTTTATGTGTCTACGTAACAGAATAAAATTAGAGGAGATGTCGTACCCACCGCTGAAGAATTGGAGACTTGTATGGCTGGAAAGGTTTGTCATAATAGTTGTATTCCTTGTGTATCACCAGGGTCGTACACAGCACAGGGGCAGGGGGGACAACTCCCCACCCCCCCCCTAGCAAAGCGAAGAAGATACACAAAAAAATGTACTTTTTTTTGCGGTAAATACGTACAACCCCCGGCCTTCCCCCTCCCCTTGCATTTTGGGTTATATACGGCCCTGATCACACATTATGGTCTCATATTGTCATGCACGATTTCCTTTAGGTGCCAGGTGCATCACCTTACACTGCAATGTCATTTGATGGGGCACTTCATGGACGAACACTCGGTAATCATGAACAGTTGTTATTACTGATTTCATCAGAGTTCTACCAATCCATTCCTTCATTTCTCTTATTATACGACGCACGATTTTCGAGTGCAAATATACGGCGCCATTCAATGGGTGTTGTTACACGGTTCGCAAACCGGTTTGAACCAGTTTTGGTTTTATTTTCATCATCAATAAGTGGACAGACAGATAAAAACAAAATGGCGCGTACAAAGCTGAAGATCGATGGAGAAACATTCCATCAATGGACGATTGTCCTTCGTTCCAAGTTGACTTTCTTGAGGAAATTTCAGATGAAAAACTATGCTTGTCTCTGGAGGAAGTTGAGTCCGAACAGAAAGTAAATGATAGCGTTCGCTTTGCGACACTAAATGACTACGAACTGCACGAAATAGTAAGAAATTCGTAAGATCGAGAAATACAAGATGGTGTGTAAACATATGTTTGAATAATTTATGTTGTTGTAAAAAAGATTGACATCGCTTTTTGATGCGTCTGTCCTCTTATTGACGATAAATGTCGTCATAACATTGTCAAAGTAGTGTGAATCCACGAAGCGATTTTTTTTCCATATACATCAGTGTATACTGATGAAGGTCTTTCAAAGACCGAAACGTCTGAAAAAGGTTAATAAGTCAGATATAAATCCAAAATATTTTAATATATGTTATACTAAAATATACTCCAATACACTATTTCTTAGGGGCTCTTACTCTGTCTCATTCTAAAGCAATTCATAAAGTTGATATCCCCTGCTTTGATTGGCCTGTTGCTCCATTTCCTAAACTCAAGTACCCACTAGAAGAGTTCCAGAAAGAGAATTTAGCTGAAGAAGAGAGATGTCTGGATGTTGTCTCTGAAATGATCACAAGTTGGAATGCAAAAGGGAGGAATGTTGCAGCTCTTATTATTGAACCGATTCAAGCTGAAGGAGGTATGACGGGAATTAGTTCTAGTGCATTCCATTGTGCGAGATGTCGTGCGTTTAATAGACCCTTTGTACAGATACAGCAGCCATTTTGGATTCTATTGTTTTGGCTAATACATTATGGGATGCTCAGGGTGCAAATGACCCAAAAACTGTACAGTGTTGAGTCGCGTCAATATGTTATTTTTCTATTTCACTCTAACCATAGTGTTGTATGGCTTACTATCTACATGTGTTGTGTGTTGGATAATTTTGTACAAATTCATTGCTTTAAATTAAGTTTTTCGTAGTTTTTCATGACCAAATGGTTACTAGCTTGCACCCTAGGCATCCCATAATTCAATATGGCCACCGTATCGGTAAAAAGGTCTATTTCTGAAGGTGCTGCCTTTGTTTCCATCAGCGAATGGTTAGACCTTGGCTCGGATGACCATGTAAAATGGCGGTCCCGGACTAAACTACACTTACAGTGGAAGGACGTAAAATAATTCGCCCTCGCTGTCTATGAGCTAAGATAGCTGTCAACAAGGGCTTCGCTCGCGTTGACTATCTGCTCACAGATAACTCGAACTTGTTGTCTAAACAAAAGACGCATTTGCTCAGGCTTAGCCTCAATCCAGAGAATAACACGTGCAATTAGCCATTTCAAAAACGAGTGGAGGACTGGGAACGAGTTTTTAGAATTAATCTAATTAAGAAATGAGGCCACGTCACAAGGAAGAGCATATCAGAATTAGTAAGTTTCAGGAGTTTGATAGGGTTTGGACAAGTAGCAACTGAACTGCAGACATTTAAAAACTGCAAAAATTACAAAGAAATGTATGGTTACAGGGGACACTTGTCCCCTGTAACCATACATTTCTTTGTAACTTTTGAGATGTTTGGAAAGCTGTTACTGGTTCAATATCTAACTAAACCTATCGAAACTTTGTAAACTTACTAATTTTGATATGTTCTTTCATGTGATGGGAGTCATTTTTTAATTAGATTAATTCTAAAAACTCGTTCCCAGTCCTCCACTCGTTTTTGAAATGTTGAATGTCAACACTTTTTCGCGTTCTCGTCGGTATTTGTGAATAATTAATTTACACTGAATTGAGGCTAAGCCTGAGCAAATGCGTCTTTTGTCAAGGAGTACAGCGGTGTCTAAACAACTCGAAACTGGAGTATTGTTAAATATCATAACATTAATATGGCCACCCAATCTGGCCATAGTATAAACGGGGTGGCTGTAGGGCAGGGTTCTATAGATTTTGTATAGTTTGTTAAAATCTGGCATTTATAGTGTTTATTGTATATACAGTCATTCTCAAAGAGGTTGTCCAGATGAAAAGACTACAATACTACAATACTGAGTCACGTGATTCATTATGTTTTCAATTTCTGCGCGCGGAACTGCGAGTTGATACCAGCGGCATTACATTCAGTTCTCACAATGCCGTGTACTTTTGCATCTCAAATTGAAATTCCACGCGAGGAAATTGAATACATAATGAATCACGTGACTTTATTGTAGTATTTTCATCTGGACAACCTTTTTGAGAATGACTGTATTTATAACTAACTTTCACTGTATCTCACTATACAGGCGATAATCATGCTTCTTCTAAGTTCTTCAGGGGTCTACAAACAATTTGTAGAGAGGTTGGTATTTCTAGTGTGCAACACAAAGATCCGAAGTGCGTCAATAACGGAGCGAATCTCTAGGCATATTAGGTTTATACCGGCAGAAGCCCATCACTAACTGGAATGAGCTTCTGGCCCCGGTTGCAGGAAAGGTGAATAGCGCTATCCACCGGATAACAGTCATTTTAATTTGTACCTCCAGCTGGGAACTGCTTTTATCGTAGATGAAGTGCAGACTGGATGTGGTGCGACTGGGAAATTCTGGTAAGTTTCTTAAATGTTCTCCTTCTATTTACAAATATTCGGCTTTATTAAATAACTGAAGAAAAAACTAATAAGCATTGCATACTGTTTCTCTTTCAGGGCACACGATCATTGGCATCTTAATGAACCACCAGACATTGTGACGTTTTCCAAAAAGATGGCTACTGCTGGGTTCTTCCACAAACCAGAATACCGCCCCGATGCGGTGAGTCATTGGAATAAAGCTGGGGGTATATACTACTTGTCAGAGGGTATCGCGCGCGCAAAACGAATATACGATGAGACACGTGACATTTATTATAGTGTTAACCTACAATTCATATCTAATACCCCATTCACACCAAACCTTGTTTAGTTAAACTAGGTTTATTCTCGCTTCTCTAATTCGAGGGCATTTAATTTCACAAGAATCAAACTACCTGGAATTTATACTGTGCAACATAAAGGACAGTTTACCAGCAGTTTTGTGCCAAAAGTTTCATGGTGTCTGTAGATAATTTTCTAAACCTGTTTAGTTAAACCACCTTAAACCATGTTTAAGCCTTGGTGTGAATGGGGCATAAGATATGAATTTTCAAAAATCGAAATTTTATATGCAAACCTTTGGAAATTTACGCTTGGAGGCAACTCTTGCCTACCAACAAAGGTTTTCATACAAAATTTCGATTTTTGAAAATTCATATCTTCGCAATTTGTGAAGCAATCTTTTCCAAACTTCACATTTTTACTAATTTCAACGAGCTCTTTCCAGCTATGATAATCAATTGCTTGTCCTATGTTTTGAAATTACATGATAAACCCTCATTCTCCTATTATGTTTTCTTCAGCCGTTTCGAATCTGTAACACATGGATGGGAGATCCCAATAAGCTTATTCTTCTACGTGAAGTTATTAAAATCATTGAAAAAGATAACCTTGTCGAGAAGACGAACGAAGTCGGAAAAGAACTAATGAAAGGCCTGGCGCATTTAGAGGTAAATATTGGGTACCCTGTGTACCTACCCGCCCCTACCCCCTGTGGAGACATTTTCCGAACCCATTTCCCTTACAGAGGAGGGGAGAGTGGTCAATGTATTCCAACTAAAGGCGAAGTGCGCATGCTAGTACGATGACGCGAGATTATGGGCTAAAAACCCCAGAGGGGAGGGAGGCTACATTTTTTTGAGTAGGGGTGTGCCGCCGTGATCCCAAAAACCTTACCCTATCCCAGACCTAAGCTTGAAAATCTATACCCTATCCCAGACCTAAGCTTGAAAACAGACTAAAATTGAAAGTTCGTGACCAATTTGAAGCTAAGAATTTTTATTTTGCCGCTACGATAATTTATAAACATTAGAGATCTTCAAATGCTTGTAAAAATGCAAAAAGAATGATAAAGTTGGTTCGCTGTAAAAACACATACCCTGTCCCAGTGCAAATGGGCAAAATATATACCCTATATCCCAGACCTGAGAAGCTCGAAAGGCCATACCCTATCGGGCGGCACATACCCGTTTAGCTTAAGGGGGGCTAAAAGAAACGATGCTATTGTTTATTATTTCACTTAGAGTAAATATCCTGCGATGTTCTCCAAAGTACGTGGTATGGGGACATTTTGTGCCATTGATATCTGTGATGTTGATACGAGGACCAAATTATTAACATCTGCAAGAAACAGAGGTAAAAACAAGAACACTTTACAGCCACACAGACAGACAGACAGGCAGACAGTCACACAGACAGACAAACAGACAGACAGACAAACAGACAGACAGACAAACAGACTGACAGACTGACTGACAAACAGACAAAACAGACAAATAGCCACACAGACAGACAGACAGACAGACAGGCAGACAGTCACACAGACAGACAAACAAACAGACAGACAGACAGACAAACAGACTGACAGACTGACTGACAAACAGACAAAACAGACAAATAGCCACACGGACAGACAGACTGATTGACTGACTGACTGAGACAGACAGACAGACAGACAGACAGACAGACAGACAGACAGACAGTCAGTCCGAGACAGAATGAATGAATGAAC
>JAUJYZ010001526.1:262500-382500 GCA_033675265.1 Actinostola sp. cb2023
TTCAGATCATCCATTATTATTATTATTATTATTATCATCGTTTATTCTAGGTTAGCACTTACGTCATCGTAAACATTTCTGGGGTTTATATTGAGTATGATTTGAACAAAAGGTCTCACAACCAAAAGAGCAGTCAAAATCATGTATCTCAACCAGAGTTTGAGTTATAAGAAGCTTTCAATGCCGAGATATGAGCGATCAAATGTGCGCATTATTTAGTGTGAATGTATGGGGCCGCCATCTTGGTGTACAACCGTAGTACACCAACATGGCGGCCAAATCACCAATGATCAAAATCAATTAATATTAGAAACAACTGAATTTATCAATATAAATATTAATCAAATCAAAGCTACTTATCATTTACGAAGAAAACTATGTATCATTTGAAGCAAATTTCCCTAATTCTCTGGCTTTAGAACACGTGACATGTACAGTGTTGCGTGACAGAAATTGACTCTCAATCAATCAAAAACCAAACATCGAAAGTACACAGATTTTTGTGTGTGAAGACTTTTCTTATGGATATAAACAAAATATATATAATATAAAACAGTTAGATCGTATGATGAATATTTTTGATTTTAGCTTTTTGCGGATGAGAATGTCTCGACTTGTTCGACACGAACACCACACGATTACCACATGATTGATAGATTGACACATGCATGACATGTATGGAAACTTGTAGTTTGAAACTAGAAAACTTAACGATAAAATTTAATAAACTAGAACCGTTCCAAGCTCAACCGAAACATCGCAGAGAAAACTACTTGTTGATCTCATGACTAAAACCGTCTGGGTTACTAAATTAAACATGCAGCTTTTATAATAACACATGCAATATCATGTAAGAATATGCATTTATGATTAACATAATTTTATTATTATTGGCACAATAGCTAAACTTCTGTTGCGTAACGAACTGAGTACTGAAAGTAGCTCACGCCAAACAGACTTTGCAGGTAAAATACATGATTCAAGTTCACTATTTTTACAGTTTTATCAAAGGGTTAATAAGTAGAAAGGTTTTAAGATTGCAAGCGAAGCTTTCAGAATGTAGTGGGGCAGTTGGTTAGCTATAAGTACCTTGCGATATTCATACTAATTTAGATATTTTGTAGACGCGTCTCAGAGTCTTGGACATCATGATCACTTATATCTTAAACAAGTCATTCATAGGATTAAGTTTACGGACTTTGTCTACCTTGGTCTCAAACGTGGTATAAATTGTTGTATCTGAATTCCCTGCTTAGCTGTCGCTGCAGGGAATTCCAGTAGTCAGTGTACAGAGAAGAATAATCGTAAGACACATTTTACACTACTACCCCGTCGCGTAATGAAAGCGGCTGGCTTTCGCTTCAGCTAATAGTTGCCGATATACATCACCGAATTTGATTCACATTTCATAAGAATAAATCGTCACAAGTATACCAGAGAAATATCAATATTATGGGGACTATAAATACACTTCCCTCGAAGACCTAGCAATGTACTAATTTCGAACGCCAAGCACAAACACTTGACCATGCAGCATGGTTGTCGATGTCGACTTCGGTTCAAATTATTTGTTGTGATTTTGGGATGTAATTATTTCAAGATTTCAAGCCCTTGCGCTTGAAATTAGCTAGGTATTGTTTGTCGTTCATCGTTTGTCGTTCATCGTTTGTCTTTCATCGTTTGTCGTTTATAAATGTAGTTTGTCGATCGTTCGTCATTTATCGTTTATAGTTTATCGTTTGTTGTTTATCATTTGTCATTCATCGTTCGTCGTTTATCGCTTATAGTTTATCGCTTATAGTTTATCGCTTATAGTTTATCGTTTATAGTTTGTCGTTTATCGTTTGTCGTTTATAGTTTGTCGATTATCGTTTGTCTTTCTACGTTTGTCGTTTAACTTTTATCGTTTCAGTATAGATTGTTCTTTGCTATAGGTTTATCCAATCAAAATGCCGAATGATGTTTGTCCTCGATGCCACAAGAAGGCGTACTACGTGGAGTCTGTCGTTATGGAAGGACAAAACTGGCACAAGAGTTGCTTCTCTTGTCTGGACTGCAGGAAAAAATTAGATAGTACGAACGTCGCACCCCATGAAGGTAGGTATCCCATGGGGAAAGTAGTAGTATCCTTTGGGGGAGGTAGTAGTATCCTCGATCTGCATGGGGGGGGGGGGGGGGGGGGAGGTGTTGGTATCCTCTAAAGGAGGTAGAAGTATCCCCTGGGAGAGGTAGTAATATCCCCTGGGGGAGGAAGTAATATCCCCTGGGGGAGGTAGTAGTATAATAAACCGTTATTATTATTATTATCCTCTGAGGGAGGTAGAAGTATCCCCTGGGAGAGGTAGTAGTATCCTATGGGGGGAGGTAGTGGTATCCCCTGGGAGAGGTAGTAATATCCCCTGGGAGAGGTACGGTAGTGGTATCCTCTTGGGGAGGTAGAAATATCACCTGGGAGAGATAGTAATATCCCCTGGGGGAGGTAGTCAGTAGTATCCTCGATCTGGGGGATCGAGGTTGTGGTATCCTCTGAGGGAGGTAGTAGTATCCCCTGGGAGAGGTAGTAGTATCCCCTGGGTGGAGGTAGTAGTATCCTCGATCTGGCGGGAGGTTGTGGTATCCTCTGAGGGAGGTAGTAGTATCCCCTGGGAGAGGTGGTAGTACGTATCCCCTGGGGGGAGGTAGTAATATCAATATCCTCTGTTAGTGTTGGTGATTTATTAAGTGTCTTTTTCTTTTTTAACAGGTGAAATGTACTGCAAGAATTGCCATGGTAAAAGATACGGCCCCAAAGGTTATGGTTACGGTGGCGGTGCTGGGGCTCTAACGAGAACCAAGTAGATCCATCCACAGTGAAAACTCTTCGGTTTTGATTAACTGACAACAGTTTTCCGAATGGAAAAATACTAAGTCTGTAGCTTGTTTACCTGTGATTCTAACTGGCAACACACTGTGAAGTCAATAAATATTATTTGCTATGTTAAGGCAGTTATGTTGTTTTATTTGTCAGACAGTTTGTACTGAACCGGTAAGTACTTCATGTAAGCCCACTTGAAATGGACTCTATTCTTTATAGCCGTTCTATTTGAAGTATTTGTATTATCTGTCACAATTGGTAATGTGCGTACTTATACCACATTGAAAAAATGAACAAATTGTGACTACCAGTCATGCTCACTCGTCCCCAGTCGATCGTCTGGAAGCGCAAAAAAAAGGCGCGCAAAGGGTCAAGGGAAGATTTTTAGTCGGCGCGCGAGGAATCAAGGGAAGGGAGAAAGGAAAGAGAGGAGTCTCTCTCCTTTCTCTCTTCTCTTGATCCCTCTCGCGCCTTTTTTTTGCGCTTCCAGACAACTGGGGACGAGTCAGAGTTGCATGGGTACGTGGACCCTGTCTTCTGGAAGCCAGGGTTGCTAAAAAAGAACCTGGATTTAACTTCTGTTATGAATACATCATTTTAATTTCTTTGTTTGTCGCTTCGTTTCGTTCTATTTCGTTTCGTTCTGTTTCGTTTCGTTCTGTTTCGTTTCGTTCTGTTTCGTTCTGTTTCGTTCTGTTTCGTTTCGTTCTGTTTCGTTCTGTTTCATTTCGTTCTGTTTCATTTCATTTCGTTCTGTTTCGTTTCGTTCTGTTTCGTTTCGTTCTGTTTCGTTCTGTTTCGTTTCGTTCTGTATCGTTTTGTCGTTCTGTATCGTTTTGTCGTTCTGTATCGTGAAGGTAGAGTGAATTTTTTATCACGGTAGAATAAAACTTTATCAAGGTAGCCAGTGAATGTATCACGGTAGTATAATCTACCCCTACCCCCAGGTGAATTTATTTTTATCACGGTAGTATAAAACTTTATCAAGGTGGAGTGAATGTATCACGGTAGAACATGCTTCACGGTAGTATAAAACTTTATCAAGGTAGAGTGAATGTATCACGGTAGTATAATCTACCCCTACCCCCAGGTGAATTTTTTATCACGGTAGTATAAAACTTTATCAAGGTAGAGTGATACCCTGGTTCCAGAGGCTTTGTTTTAGCTCTATAATACGATGTAAACCGCGAAGCGGCGTCCCCCCCCGGGGGGGGGGGGGGGGGGGCCCGGGGGGGGGGGGGACTCCCTTATAAAAGGGGGTAGGGATGCTCGTCGGAAATTTTGAAAATGACCCCTAAAAGGGACCGGTGTCTTGTCTTGGTGGGCGTGGCAGCGAATATTTTAACCCCTAAAAGGGACCAATTTAAAAAGTCATTTTAATAGTATAAAAGACACTAGCATCAAACGCCTTCCACTATTACAAGTTTTAGACAACGTTGTCATATAAATCTTTAAGCTATTTTTAAAGAACGTTTTTAAATATCGCTGTTGCTTGAATACCCTAAAAGGGACCGGAAAACTCTATTGGTGGTCATTTTTATTTCTGACACCCTAAGTGGGACCAAAACACGAACAAAACACCTAAAAGGGACGACGAGCATCCCCGCCACTTTGGTATCGGAGTGTATTACGGTAGTACTGATAAAACTTTATCAAGGTAGTATAAAACTTTAAGCCTCTGGAACCAGGGTAGTAGAGTGCATGAGTGTATTACGGTAGTACTGATAACACTTTATCAAGGTAGTATAAAACTTTAAGCCGGAAAGAAGCATTTTAGTCAAGGTGTGACAGTAGCATTACGGTATTCTAACCACATCACGGTAGACAAATACATAATCAAGCGAAACATTAATTCTGAAACAAACGGCACGCCATACCCGTGGTTGACTGACCTCAGTCACGCACCGACTGAACGTTGAAATCAATCGATCGTTAACGTGTTGGGCGTCAGTCACGATGAGCGCAGCAAATGATTCGTACGATACATATAACGCTATTAACTCGACAAACAAAGCTGATATGATCAGAGAAATCGCCAAAACGAAACCAGAGAAGATCCAACTTTTTAAGGTATCTTTAGTGTTAAAGAATCAGAGTAGATAGTATCAGTAAACACTGCGTGTTGAATATAGAATGTAAATCGCACTGGGCGTGAAGCGAGCGAAGAGTCTAGTAGCAGTTTGTCGCTTATAAGTTTTCAAAGTCCAATGATTCAAAAGGTTAAAGTGCCTATCACCCCTGTGAGATTGTTTTAAAAATCTACTCAATATAAGCTGAATAGTTGGAGGTTTCAGTATTTTGTGATTTGAACCTTGCGTTTAT
The DNA here is from genome assembly GCA_033675265.1 of Actinostola sp. cb2023. NCBI lineage: Eukaryota > Metazoa > Cnidaria > Anthozoa > Actiniaria > Actinostolidae > Actinostola > Actinostola sp. cb2023. The sequence continues at coordinate 267,677 of JAUJYZ010001526.1, forward strand.
GAGCTGATAGAAGTTTGAAATCTCAATATGCAAATTTGATGACGTCTACTAAGAGTAAGCCGTGCGTTCGACTGAATTGCCCATTACAAAAAAGAGCAGGGGACTGGGAGCGAGTTTATTAGAATTAATGTAATTACGAAATTAAGTTTATGACATGAAACAACATGTTGAAATTATCATATTTGCAAAGTTTGATGTGATTTGAGTGAATTCTGTCGGAATTATAAACTTTTGAAATTTTACAATGAATGTATGGTTTGGGTCAGACATCGCAAAAAAATAAAGAGTTTGTATGGGAAAATGTACATCTTTGATGCCCTCTAGCATCGTCAATATTAAGCCAAAGTTCACCAAACTTTCCAGATTAGCTAAGTTTGGTCTGCTCTCTCAGAAAATGATGCCCACTTTTGCTAGTTTCTTTAGAGCCGTGAAGATCTGGAACTCATTGGATTTAGAACTAAAAGAATCGAAGTCGTTAAGAAAGTTTAAAAACACTTTAAAGTCTAAATTATTAGACAAACTTTATAATTAGATATCGAATTTCAGATTTTATGATCAGTTAGATTTTGTATTTTAGTTCATTAGTTATTATTATTAATGTAATGGGTTTTGAAAAGCCTTGTTGGAAAACCTAATAAAGTATGTATATGTATGTATGTATGAGCGCAGCAAATGATTCGTACGATACGCTATTAACTCGACAAACAAAGCTGATTGGTCAATAATTACGGCACATAATTACGCAGGTAAATATAAAGATGCGCGCGCTCTGATTGGTCAATAATTACAACACATAATTACACAGGTAAATATAAAGAAGCGCGCGCTCTGATTGGTCAATAATTACGTCACATAATTACGCAGGTAAATATAAAGATGCGCGTGCTCTGATTGGTCAATAATTACAACACATAATTACGCAGGTAAATATAAAGATGCGCGTGCACTGATTGGTCAATAATTACGTCACATAATTACGCAGGTAAATATAAAGAAGCGCGCGCTCTGATTGGTCAATAATTACGTCACATAATTACGCAGGTAAATATAAAGATGCGCGTGCTCTGATTGGTCAATAATTACGTCACATAATTACGCAGGTAAATATAAAGATGCGCGTGCACTGATTGGTCAATAATTACGTCACATAATTACGCAGGTAAATATAAAGAAGCGCGCGCTCTGATTGGTCAATAATTACAACACATAATTACACAGGTAAATATAAAGATGCGCGCGCTCTGATTGGTCAATAATTACAACACATAATTACAAAGGTAAATATAAAGAAGCGCGCGCTCTGATTGGTCAATAATTACAACACATAATTACACAGGTAAATAGACTAGAACTATACCCAAAGTTTTGGCGGAGTGTTCTTTTACTTTACAGCGACCGCTTCAAGATGGCGGATATTTCCGAAATGGCCTGGAAGTACTAATATGAACACCTCACTTCCGGTGAATCGTCATCGTATTTTCTACGAGTTCACATCAGAGTATTCTTGTCATTTTCTTTTTCTTCTTCAATAAATGTTGAAGGTTATACATATTTAGAGGAGAAATGATGTGAACTCGTAGAAAATACGAAGACGATTCACCGGAAGTGAGGTGTTCATATTAGTAGATTCCAGGTCATCTCGGAAATCATACGTGAATACATCACGTGGTGTTTAAAAGGTCACTGAAATCAGCCCGCCCTCGCGTTGAAATTATAAAATTAATCGTTAACGTGTTGGGCGCCAGTCACGATGAGCGCAGCAAGCGATTCGTTCGATACATATAACGCTATTAACTCGACAAACAAAGCTGAAATGATCAGAGAAATCGCCAAAGCGAAACCAGAGAAGATCCAACTTTTGAAGGTATTAGTAAACATTGCGTGTTGAATAACGTACACCATATATATCAGATTCAATAGCAGATGGTCGCTCACATATAACTTTTCACCAAAGCCCAAGGACTTCAAACATTACAATACAAGACAAGCAGGATCGAAACAGCTCATTTAAGGGAATCTCGCGCGTGTGATGATTGGTTCCCACATCCAGTAAACTTTTGCATGCATTGATAGCTTTCTGGCTCGATTTATTACGTATCATAATTTGTAAGAAGACAATAGTCGATCAAAGCGTTTCGGTTCAATGTTCACAGTTCGATGGGATCAAATTCAAACTAATGTAGATCTAAACGGTCCAAAACCATTGAGCGCAGCGTAGAGTAAGAATATACAGTCAACTCTCCGCTAACGGACACTCTCGTAAGCGGACAGTTCTACTTACGGACGCCTTTTCAAATCCCCGTTTTACCTCCCAGTCAAACTCTGTATTTACACATTCCCGTAAGCGGACACTCTCTCGTAAGCGGACGCGGACACTTTTGAAAATGAAAATTGGAATTTTCTTTTGTTTACGCTCTCTCGTAAGCGGACACCACATATAATAATTGACTCTCGGCAATGAAATCTGTCTTGAATTTGCAATAAATCAACAACAAAAAAGAGTTTCGCTTTATAAATAGTTTCGCTTTATATCTTCAGTTGCTATTTTTGTCTACCCAATAAAACATAATTAACACCCGCTAATTAACTCTCCCGTAAGCGGACATCCACCCTATTTGTCTTTGGTGTCTGCTTACGGGAATAATTCTCGTAAGCGGACAGCTCTACTAACGGACACTTTTTTCAATTCCCAAGGGTGTCCGCTTACGAGAGAGTTGACTGTATATCCAAACGCACCGGCCACAAAGTTCTTACAACGTATCTTTCGCTTTAATTTGATAACTGATGATGATCATAGTTGAAGTAATGCCGTGATGGTTTGAACTAAAGTAATAATAATAATAATAATAATAATAATAATTTATTAATTTATATTGCGCACTTTTCATAAAATGATCAAGTGCGCATTACAATAACTATAACTAATTACAAAAATAAAATAAAAAAATTATATATATATATATACTGTACAAATTAAAATACAAAATTAAAATTAAGAATGAAATAGAAATCAAAAGACAACGGATTACTAATCGATCACTAAGTTAATGTATATAAACAGCTAAACATAAACTTGAGCTTACTTTGGTTTCCTGGCTAGGTAGAATAGCAATATAGATGAGGTAGCTTGTAGATAGGTTCGTAATGGTATAGCAGTGTACTTGTCGATAAGTCGCGGTTTCTCGAAAGGGTATTAAATTACAAATAAATCAATATGATTGGCTAATTACAACTTAATAGAAATACGTCATACAAAAGTAATTAAGAATACTCAGTTAGCATTCTAAGCTAACACATAGTTGTAGAGCATTCGGCAACCTTCAGATCCGTCTTGGTTTTCTTGCAATCAGAGTAGTTCCCTAGTTCTTTTCAGCTTTCGTTCAAATGTTTTTTTCTCACACAAGACAGCATAACCCCGGAGGGGGTACTCCCGGAAATTTAGGATAGGGGTTTGTCCCCGGGATGTCGAAATAAGGATGAAGCGGAATTTTTAGTCAAAATAAAAAAAGCGTAGCCAAATTAAAGATCGAATATTTTATTTTAAGGCGAAAAGCTCAAAATATGGTACCCAATTTAAGGATCTGGAGGTTCAAAAACCATACCCTATTCGGGGATACTTAACAAATAGAACAGCTTTTTCCGTGCTGCGTTCAGTAATACAGCACGAAGGAAGTGACGAGAGCACGAAAGAAGTGTAGGTAGAGCACGAGCCGTAGGCGGCAATTCCTGAGTGCTGTATTACTGAATGGAGCACGGAAAAAGCTGTTCAATTTGCTTTATTATATAGAAAAAATGAGAAAATGGACAAGAAAGTTGAGGATTCTGTTGTGTTTTTGAATAGCATTTTAGCGAGTGAAGTGCGCGCGCTACTGACGCCAGTTACGCCATCGAGCGCGCGCTTGGTTTGTTTCCTTCAGAATTTTGATTCAAACCAAACAGCCGAAAAATAGCGTCATCAAACCGTGCTCCGTTCTCTGATACAGCACAGTTTACAGCCAATCAGAGCGCGCTTATTGACTTCACTATATAATAAATACCTATATAGCATATATATGGGAGTACCCATACGCCGGAACTTGGGTACAATAAAATCCGCTTAGCGTAACAGCCAGCGTATGTACTTCTGATATTAGTGATTTCCAAAGGAATACTATTAACTTTTTCCTTACATTGGGTCTATATTTCAGTGACAAATCCTTGGAAAGGATAATAATTTTCCAATTCTTCATCCTTAAATAGGGTCAGGGTTTCGACATCCCGGGGGCACACCTCTATCCTAAATTTCCGGGAGTACGACCCCCCCCCCACCCAATCGGGGAATAAGTATGAAGCTGTTACCTGCTTTATTTATGTGAACGTGTCAGACAGATTGTAGATGTGAGTAGTACTGATTTAGGTTAAGTATGCATGGAAGCTGTTACCTGTTGTATTTATGTGAACGTGTCAGACAGTTTGTAGATGTGAGTAGTACTGATTTAGGTTAAGTATGAAGCTGTTACCTGCTTTCATATCAAACTTATGTCCTGCATCATTGAACATTTGCTCCTGTTGGGACACAGTATCACGCGGACAACGTTTTTGAATGCGCTTGTGCAAGATGAAATTATTGAATTACAAATGTGCTTTGTTTACTATTAAAAGCACGTTTGAGGCCCGATTAATCGAGCAATTTGTTCTTTGGCCGCTAAATAAAGCATTTCTCAATTGATCTTTTTCCGCCTTTGACAATGTGTAAATTAGAAGTATAAAAGAGGATGCTATAGAGCTGCATATGTTTCCTCAACAGGGGAAAATATATCACAAATTCGAACTTCAGACCTATTGATCTTGTGTGTAAATATTAGAAATTGCCTTCAAAAACGTCCTTTCCGAGCCATAATTTATTTGTCTATGTAGCTTCTACATACAGACCGGGATAAAGAGCACCAATATGATGTTCACGATTACCAAACAAAGAGTTTTAGATTTCATTTTGCCACCGCTTAATTATATCCAATATACATGTATTTTATATCAAAACGCGCGTATCATTACAGAGCATTTGAATCTGGCGGTAGGTTTTTGATTGACACAATTCCCAAAGAATTCAAAGGGTTTTTGTGGGTAGCATATCTAACGCTCTCCCATATCTCTTCAGAGATTTCAGTTCGATCAATTTTGAAGAAACGGAAAATGCCACCTTCAAACCTCTTTATTTGTGGTTGAATTGCCAGCTTATTCATTCCTTACATATTCGTCTTTTATATTCCGTTGGTAGGTTTTTGATTTGTATTTTAACAATGCAGTAAAAAGCAAAAATGTATCAAAATCATGCTGTTTTTCGCCTAAACAAGACTCGCCTCATCTGCATATGTGAAACAATGACCTTTTGTATAACATAAGTTTGATATGATTTATGTGAACGTGTCACTGACAGTTTGTAGATGTGAGTAGTAGTGATTTAGGTTAAGTATGAAGCCGTTACCTGCTTTATTTATGTGAACGTGTCAAGATAGTTTGTAGATGTGAGTAGTACTGATTTAGGTTAAGTATGAAGCAGTTACCTGCTTTATCTATGTGAACGTGTCAGACAGATTGTAGATGTGAGTAGTACTGATTTAGGTTAAGTATGAAGCTGTTAGTACCTGCTCTATTTATGTGAACGTGTCAGACAGTTTGTAGATGTGAGTAGTATTGATTTAGTTAAGTATGAAGCAGTTACCTGCTTTATTTATGTGAACGTGTCAGACAGATTGTAGATGTGAGTAGTACTGATTTAGGTTAAGTATGAAGCAGTTACCTGCTTTATTTATGTGAACGTGTCAGATAGTTTGTAGATGTGAGTAGTACTGATTTAGGTTAAGTATGAAGCTGTTACCTGCTTTATTTATGTGAACGTGTCAGACAGATTGTAGATGTCAGTAGTACTGATTACGGTTCGCAAAGGATTGTCGTAAATTTGATTTAGGTTCGCAAAGGATTACTGGGTAAAATATACAACCGCCATTTTGTTTCTGTGCAGAGAATTCATTTTTGACTTGAATGTCACACAGAATGTCATTAAAGCCTTCAAAGAAAACGGTGTTCAGTTCTGGCTCGAAAGTGGTTCCCTACTTGGAGCGTTCAGGAATGGTCACATGATCCCACATGACTTCGACTTGGATGTGGCCGTGTTTGGAGAAGACGACCTGCACAAGGCTGGCGACTTGTTAAAAGCAATCAAGCCCGAGGGCTATATAGTCAGGTAAATATGTTGGGCTCCCTGTGCGCGTACAGTAAGACGCGCCCTTACAAATGCAGTACTGAATACAGTTGAACCTTCGGTTGCGACCACTCTCGTAAGCGACCACCTCTACAAAGCGACCAGTTTTCCAAAATACCAAAAGTTCAGTTTCAAGTCAAATCACTAAAGTTGGAACCTTTCGTAAGCGACCGCCTCTCGAATGCGACCACCTCTCGTAAGCGACCACAAATCTTGACATTTTGGTTGGTTGGTACGACTATAGAATGAAGAACAAAAGAAAGTGAAATAATGGAATGAAGAAAGTTAGTCGACCAGTTAGTCGACCATGTCGAGACTAGATGTTGAGAGTCAAATGAACATGATAAAGTTGTTGCGAGCGCAGGCTAGCGCACAGGGAGCCCAACATAATAGGTATTGCCTCTCGCCCTTTACCACAGGAAACCCATCAAAAAAAAGACGCGCGCATACAAATATATTTTTAGTTATTATATTTAGCCTCAGAAGCAATGGTTGGGCTGCAGCCGGGGGGGGGGGGGGGGGGGGGGGGCGTTGTGTAGAGCCGGTGGCCGCAGTTGTGGAGTGGTCGTTGTGTAGAGATGGCCGGTGTGGAGTGGTGGCCGTTGTGGAGAGGTGGCTGTTGTGAAGTGTGAAGTGATCGTTGTGTAGAGATGGCTGTTGTGGAGTGGTGGCCGTTGTGTACGGCGGAGATGGCTGTTGTGGAGTGGTGGCCGTTGTGGAGTGGTGGTCGTTGTGTAGATATGGCTGTTGTGAAGTGGTGGTCGTTGTGTAAAGATGGCTGTTGTGGAGTGGTGGCCGTTGTGGGGTGGTGGTCGTTGTGGAGTGGTGGCCGTTGTGTTGAGATGGCTGTTGTGGAGTGGTGGTCGTTGTGTAGAGATGGCTGTTGTGTAGAGGTGGCCGTTGTGTAGAGGTGGCCGTTGTGTAGAGGTGGCCGTTGTGGAGTGGTGGTCGTTGTGTAGAGATGGCTGTTGTGTAGAGGTGGCCGTTGTGTAGAGGTGGCCGTTGTGTAGAGGTGGCCGTTGTGTAGAGGTGGCCGTGGTGTATAGGTGGCCGTTGTGTAGAGGTGGCCGTTGTGTAGAGGCGGCCGTTGTGGAGTGGTGGTCGTTGCGTAGAGGTGGTCGTTGTGATAAGGTTTTAATTACAGAGGTGGCCGTTAGCATAGGATCGACTGTATTACCGAATTGAATATCTAAAGAAAGCGATGCACTTGTATTATTTGAAGCTATGGACATCATCTAGGAGGAATAGAGTGTAAGAAGTACGAGATTTGCAAAGAAGGTTTCAGCTACACAGACCCTCGATGTGTATCGCTGGATGTCATACTTTATAGCTACTGCAAGGATCAAAAGTACGTTTGGGCAGAATACTATGCGTTTGGCTTGGATAACAACCGGTATAAATACGACTGGATATTCCCTCTAGGTAACATACAAGTAGACTGTGCTGTGCTGTGCTATGCGGTGCGTTGCTCTGCACTAGCTGCTCTGCACTAGCTGCTCTGCACTAGCTGCTCTGCACTAGCTGCTCTGCACTAGCTGCTCTGCACTAGCTGCTCTGCTCTGCTCTGCTCTGCTCTGCTCTGCTCTGCTCTGCTCTGCTCTGCTCTGCTCTGCTCTGCTCTGCTCTGCTCTGCTCTGCTCTGCTCTGCTCTGCTCTGCTCTGCTCTGCTCTGCTCTGCTCTGCTCTGCTCTGCTCTGCTCTGCTCTGCTCTGCTCTGCTCTTCTCTGCTCTGCTCTGCTCTGCTCCTGCTCTGCTCTGCTCTGCTCTGCTCTGCTCTGCTCTGCTCTGCTCTGCTCTGCTCTGCTCTGCTCTGCTCTGCTCTGCTCTGCTCTGCTCTCTCTGCTCTGCTCTGCTCTGCTCTGCTCTGCTCTGCTCTGCTCTGCTCTGCTCTGCTCTGCTCTGCTCTGCTCTGCTCTGCTCTGCTCTGCTCTGCTCTCTCTGCTCTGCTCTGCTCTGCTCTGCTCTCTCTGCTCTGCTCTGCTCTGCTCTGCTCTGCTCTGCTCTGCTCTGCTCTGCTCTGCTCTGCTCTGCTCTGCTCTGCTCTGCTCTGCTCTGCTCTGCTCTGCTCTGCTCTGCTCTGCTAATGTTTTATTTTATTCAGGTAACATCATGTTCGAGGGAGTAGAAGTGCCTTGCCCACGAGACCCAGAAGCTTACCTAACAGCACAGTACGGCTATCTTGGCTCTGACTGCTATTATGACAAAGCCACTAACAAGTACTGCAAACGAACCTAGGCACGAACATTGGAAAATTTAAAATGGTTGATCTGGAGCGAGGAACATTGGAACTAAAAGACACGCGCTCTTGGCATGTGTCAATTACATAGTGAAATGTACACGTAACATAGCGTGTGTTAAAAAATATGACGATTTGTAAAGTCAATCATGAATCTAGTATACGAATATAACGTTGCCCGGCAACGACGACACTTCTACAGTCTAACCTCCGGTTACGAACACTCTCGTCAGCGACCACCTCTCCTAAGCGACCAGTTTTCCAAAATACCAAAAGTTTAGTTCCAAGTCAAATCACTATAGTTGGAACCTCTCGTAAGCGACCACCTCTCGTAAGCGGCCACAAAGTTTGACATTTTGAGTGGTCGCCTACGGGAGGTTGGACTGTATATTGTTATTTAACAAATCGCAAGCGGTTTTCCATTATCTGTATTTTATTATACATGCGTTTTGAAATGTACACGTGGGTTGAATGCATTTACCGATCGACCTAGAATGGTCGGCTAAGTTTAATTTTTAAACTTAAAAAAAAAAAAAAAAAAAAAAAAAAAAAAAAAAAATAATAATAATAATAATAAATAATAATAATAATAATAATAATTTGATACTTACTGCACCAGTACGTTTCGACGTATCCATGTCATGTTTATATGTATTTACAAACTCGTCTATATATAGCTAATTGCATAATCGTTGTCGGGTTGAAAATCATAAATCATAGAAGCTGAGACCGCAAGGATGGATGGGAAATCAGTTCATGAGCCACATTACATACAGATATATTCAATGTTCTCGTAGTTTTGAAGGTATATGAGCTATTTAACTAAGATCCTACAAGTCAGGATAAAAAGGTCGATCATTTGACGGTGTTATTTGAGAGTTTTAATTTCCCAGAATTCCTTTTGGTCATAGCTTTCATGATTTTCAACCCGACAACGATTATGCAATTAGCTATATACACCTATTTCAATAAGCATCAATTAGTCCCCCGAAAAGTTTGAAAGGTGTGACCCTGAAGGATCATGGGTGTTTCTATTTGCAGCCATATTCTTCATGAACGTCTTGTACTAAACAAGAACATTGCGGTGAAGCAAATTCAAGTGACATTCAAAATGAGATGGCCGAATTTTTGTCAAAATGTCAGGGAATTTTAGAAAGACTTGGTAAGCAGTAAAGATTCTCTGGGGTAAGTCAGGGTGACTATATTTCAAAAACGAGCGGAGGACTGGGAACTAGTTTTTAGAATTAATCTAATTCTCTGGGGTGGACAAGTAACGAATTTGTGCAGATTTAAAAACTGCAAAACTAACATTAATTTTTGAGATGTTTGGAAAGCTGTTACTCCTTCGATATTTCTAAAAAACTTTGTAAACTTACTAATTCTGATATGCTCATTCTTATGGGGTTCATTTCTTAATTATATTAATTCTAAAAACTCGTTCCCAGTCCTCCACTCGTTTTTGAAATGGCTAATTAATTGGATTAGGTGTATGCACGTATTTCAAAAAATGTTGTCGAGGCCTAGGATTATAGGTCATTCCAACTGTGTTTAGGTTAGTTGTAAAGGCATCCTCGGGAACCCAGGCGTGTGTATTTCTGTCGCTCGTTATTTGCTCCCAGAGAAATACCCCTGGGAACGAAGTCTGTTGGAACTTGTGTCCGGAAGTCAAAATTATTCCCGTTTCTGATTGGTCGATCTAGGAAGGTTAACCAATCAGTATCAAGTATATTCTGATTTGAATAGGACAGCCGCCATATTGAATTTTGACTTCCAGAACAAGTTCCAACAGACTTCGTTCCCAGGGGTATTTCTCTGGGAGCGAGTAACGAGCAACAGAATATATCCCTGGGTTCCCGAGGATGTTGTAAAGCAATAAGGTAAAAATAAAATATTCGATCTTTAAATTGGGTACACTTTATTTTATTTTGATAAAAAATCTGCTTAGCGTAACAGTCAGCGTATGTACTTCTGATATTAGTGATTTCCAAAGGAATAGTATTAACTTTTTCCTTAAATTGGGTCTATATTTCAGTATGAATATTAGCGATTTCCAAAGGAATAGTATTAACTTTTCCTTAAATTGGGTCTATATTTCAGTGAGAAATCCTTGGAAAGGGTAGGAATTTTCAAAATTTCCATCCTTAAATAGGGTCAGGGTTTCGACATCCCGGCGGCACACCCCTATCCTAAATTTTCGGGAATGCTGATTGAAACTGATATATGTTCGTCATTTCTATAAAAGGAAGTAATTATTATCAACACTTTCTTATTTAAATGAATAAAAGGTAAGATTTATAATTGAAATGCAAGAAAACATTGTATAATGGGACGATTCTTCTGAGATATTCTCAGAAGCTGAGACATCGAATCGACTTACGTACAAGGTGAAGATTTCGGCCCCGCCCGTATCCTAGCCTCTTCCGTAGGCTTTTTTAGGCCCTAAAAAGCTTGCTAGGCCGAGGCTACGCGAATCTTGATCGCACGACTACTGATAAAAGTAGGCTTTTTTAGGCCCTAAAAAGCTTGCTAGGCCGAGGCTACGCGAATCTTGATCGCACGACTACTGATAAAAGTTCCATTCCATTTCATCTCAGAGAGGTGTCTGTCTTAGAGAGGTGTATCTCAGAGAAGTGTCTGTGTTAGAGAGGTGTCTGTCTCAGAGAAGTGGCTGTCTTAGAGAGGTCTCCATCTCAGAGAAGTGGCTGTCTTAGAGAGGTGTCTGTGTCCATCTCAGAGGTGTCCATCTTAGAGAGGTGTCCATCTGAGAGAGGTGTCTATCTCAGAGGTGTCCATCTCAGAGGTGTCTGGCTTAGAGAGGTGTCTGTCTTAAAGAGGTGTCTGTCTTACAGAGGTGTCCATCTCAGAGTCATCCGCCTTCTTATCAGCTGTCTAATATAATAATCCATCGATTGCCATCACTCAACATCTTACTTCACTCAAGGACGACAGAAGTACTAAGAATGCATGCTTGTTATTTTGCCTGACTGGCTCGCAATGACTAAACATTCTCACGTTATTAAATCTCTAGTCCAAATAAGCGATTGAAAAACAGCTTTTTGAACACAAAATATTTCTCATTTTCAGTGTTGATATATGACTGCTGTTGCATGTTGACTGGCTAGTAGGAACAATGCATGTGATAGCTAGGTAGATGCATTGGTATGTTACCCTAATAGCCCTCTCATATTATTAACAGAAAACCGACCTAGGACCTTTCCTTAAAAGGTATCGACCGAACTCGCAAACAGCTCTGAAATGCTTGCATTCTCGCTTAGGTGAAGATTGAATGCAGCTGTTTTGCTAGGAACGTCACTCCTTGCTGGCTTCAAACTTATCGCGGTAAGCGAGCTCACTTGTGTACTCACAACACTGTTTACAGTTTGATTACTGCTTTATCTACTTAACGTAAGTACAATGAACTCGGTATAAAGTCTTGATGACATACCAGCATGCGTACATAGCGATTGTCCCGTAGTTGAGCTGACGTGTAGAGACTGACACGCAGCCGGCCGACACATGCATAGATCAGTCAAAAATAGCATCGGCTTTATAAGTTGTTTCAAAGTTTGTTTTTGTTTCAAAACTCTGGTTAGTTTTCACTGAGAGACACAATCGTAATAATGTGTTTTGCGACTTAACTTTGGAGGTCAAAGATACTCGGCTCAAACAGAAACGCTAGCTAGCTTTTGGATCAATATATTTTTGCATTTATATCGTTATTCAACCTACATGTGCGATTGAAGGTATCCTGGTCAGTCAGAGAGGCACTGCCATACACTCTCGCGGCTCTCTGGGACCAGGGTATATTGTCTGAGGATCTTGGCTACTCCACTTTCTTGTGTATTTATTTATTTAAACTTAGAGAAAGGAAACGATTTATTGAGCGACGTTATTTATTTATTTATTTATTTATTTAAACAATAATTAAACGGGTGTAGATAAAACGCGGGCGCGGACGGCGGCCGGCGGACCGCGGACCGCGGACCAAATTGAAAATTGAAAAAGAGAAAAGAGAGAGAAAAGAAAACAAAATTGTAAAAAAATGTGGTTTTTTTGGGACAAATAGATGTCTACTGCTACTGATATGTATACTTCGAAGTGAGAAACAAAAGAAAACATTAATTAGTGTACCACCGTATGTTTAATAAGCTACAAAGGTCTATCGATCATCATATGTGATAGCTTTTCTTTTCTTTTGATTTGACTTACATTAGAACTTGGAATCGGTTTGAACATACGAAACTCAATTAGCTTGCATGTAACATAAAGTGAAATGTAAAGTAAGCAGAAATAAATGAATTGTCGACAAATCACAACGACGGTAAACTTGGGTATTAAACACAGTGATATAAAGGCCGGTAGTAGTGGAATGTATGTGAAACCAGGGCGAGGTGTGTGCCAGATTGACTCATGTCAGTCAAGATAACGTCGCCACTGCACCCATGCTTGGTTCAGGCCATAGTCTCTGACTGTAATAGAGCAAACTTTGCAGTGATTCTAACATAAGACCTTTGAATGTTTGAACATAAGACCTTTGAATGTTTTAACATACGTACTGAATAAAGTTAGCTTGTAACATAAAGTGACATGTTAACATAAAGTCCAATAAATATAGGTGTTAGAGCTACAAGCTAATTCATCAATGTTCATAAATTAAATTCTGAGCTGCAGTGTATTTAATTATATTATAAAGTATCAGTTTATTATAATAAATTATTCAGAGTCGTGATTTTGCCGTACAACATTCTAATATTAATTTACGTTAGTTATTATACGAGGCAGCGAATAGAGCGTTACCTGAGATCAGCAGAATGCGGCAAAGGTCAACATGAAGTGGAAACATACCGGAAATGATGTGGAGAACAAAAAATTGCTCTTGTAATGAATGATCTATAATAATAATATACAGCTATTTCAAAAAAACGTTGTCTTGTGATATATTCAAAATATATCAAAGTAAATCAGCAGTTCAGGTTTCCTCGCTATATTGGAGCTGATCGATATACTGGAACCGGCCAATATACTGATATACAATGCATCATTTACCGGTTTCGGTCAAGTTGAAATGCAGTTTCGGTAAAGTTGAAATGCATTTCGCAGTAAGTATTCCCGGGGGGGGGGGGTAAGGGGGGGGGAACTCTCCATAACAGTAGACGGGGGTGATCGTCGGCAAAATCAATTTTAACCCTAAGGGATAGCACATTGGGTGTGGTCAACAGCAAATTTACCCCTAAGAGATAGCACATTGGGTGTGGTCGAAGAAAGTTTTAACCCTAAGAGATAGCAATAAAACAAACACATTTTCAGTTTTCCTGAATTTTATTACGGTCCTTAAGACACCGCCATCGAGCGCATCTCTTTTCTGGTGACTGTTGATAGTGCTGTCATCCAGTCTTCAAGTCCGGCTTTTTTTGGATAGCATGATCCCTAAGGGATAGCAGACTCTTTGAACACCCCTAAGGGATAGCAGATGGTAGAATTTTATACCCTAAGGGATAGGACGATCACCCCCGTCTACTGTTATGGAGAGTCCCCCCCCCCCCCCCCCCCCCCCCGGGAAGTATTCACAAGAAAACGTTTTTTGAAATAGCTGTAGTCGGTAAATGCCAGTTCGAGCAAAAAATGTAATGGGGGTCTGAAGTAAGTAATGTAGAAATAAGGAGTGATGACGGATTTGTAAACTAGTACACATGCTAGCTGTTTGTATAAGTAGTAAAGTAAATAATGTGTCCATAGTAAAATAGCAGCTCGAACGCCGCTTCAGGGGTATTGTAATCAGGATGAATTCTGATTAGGATTCAAATATTTTTTGATGCATCCGTGGCAAAGTTAGAGTTCTGCTTAACGAGTACCAAACTGTACTATAACAGGGAAATATATCAGAAAATAGTGGAAAGTTGTTATGTTAGAATCACTGCAAAATTTGCTCTATCACAGTCAGAGACTATGGCCTGAACCAAGCATGGGTGCAGAGTAAACGACGCTATCTTGACTGACATGAGTCAATCTGGCAAACACCTCGCCCTGGTTTCACATACATTCCTTCCTACCCAAGTTTACCGTCGTTGTGATTTGTCGACAATTCATTTATTTCTCCTTACTTTAACATTTCACTTTATGTTACAAGCTAACTTTATTACGTATGTTCAATTCAAAGTTCTTATGTTAGAATCATTCATGGCCTGAGCCAAGCATGCATGGTGCATTGCAGGACTGAGTAAACGACGCTATCTTGACTGACAAGTCAATCTGGCAAACACCTCGCCCATACATACATTCCACTACTACCGGCCTTTATATCACTGTGTTTAATACCCAAGTTTACCGTCGTTGTGATTTGTCGACAATTCATTTATTTCTGCTTACTTTACATTTCACTTTATGTTACATGCAAGCTAATTGTGTTTCGTATTCAAACCGATTCCAAGTTCTAATGTAAGTCAAATCAAAAGAAAAGAAAAGCTATCACATATGATAATCGATAGACCTTTGTAGCTTATTAAACATACGGTGGTACACTAATTAATGTTTTCTTTTGTTTCTCACTTCGAAGTATACATATCAGTAGCAGTAGACATCTATTTTAATTTGTCTAAATACATTCGCGCAGAAAAACATTTTTTTCTTTTATCAATTTTTTTTTCTTTTCTCTCTCTTTTCTCTTTTTTTCAATTTTCAATTTGGTCCGCCGTCCGCCGTCCGCGGTCCGCCGTCCGCCGTCCGCGCCCGCGTTTTATCTACACCCATAATTAAACAGGGGCATACATCTAATTCAACAAAGCAAGTTTAAATAGAGCCCTGTTGACATTATATATGTTACAAAACATTCCTTAGTCGAAAACGTTTGAACAAACAAAACAACTTTTAAAGCCTTGTAAACTTTCAAAAAATGTTTACATTATTATTATTATTATTATTATTATTATTATTTAAATACGATTACTCTAATCGAGCCTATGTAAACTGATTTTAATCCTTGAACTTATCGTAGCTTGAGAGTACGTAGCTATAAATACATGTCCGCATTAGTAAGATATTCGATATTACGAGGGTGCGCATGGTACTACGTACAAGTATCGAACTTCGCGCGGAAGTATTTGAGGTACTACTGTACATAGCGTGCGAATCCCTGCGAGTCCCAGACTTGTCTGATTTGCCGATCGCGACAAGCAGATCTGTTTTTAAGCGTTTTTTTTTGTAGATCGACGTGATGACGGTCGCGTATTGGTCGATCGTGAACTGCAGGCCATCGTTAATGGCAATGCATGGGTCACTCAATATAGGAGAGGCAAATTAGCCGCTAAGACGGCAATTTAAACCAAACCAACAAATCAACAATCCCTTTCAATCAGTATGCTCAATGAGGGTTTATCATGTAATTTCAACACTCATAGGATAAAAAATGATTATCATAGTTGGAAAGAGTTCGTTGAAATTAGTAAAACTGTGAAGTTTGGAAAAGATCGATTCACAAATTGCGAAGATATGAATTTTCAAAACTCGATTTTTTTAATGAAAACCTTTGGCAATTTACGCTTGTAAGCAACTCTTGCCTCCAACAAAGGTTTTCATACAAAATTTCGAAAATTTTGAAAATTCACATCTTCGCAACTTGTGAAGCGATCTTTTCCAAACTTCACATTTTTAATAATTTCAACGCCGTGAGCACTTTCCAGCTATCGATCATAATCATTTTTTTGTCCTATGAGTTTTGAAATTACATGATAAACCCTCATTTCTAGGTAACAGTAGCACTAGCTTGAGATATTTTGGGTATGACAAATTAAGCTTATAAAATATGCTAGTTATTTCGACTCGATTTCGTGGTGTGCGGTTACCGTGCCATGTCCAAGCATTCTGATTGGTTGAGCAATGATTTTACGCGCTGTGATTGGTTGAATACAATGTGTTCGATTCGGTACCGTAACTGTAACTCCGTGCCGTAGGTTTCCCACTCATACGAAAACGAATTAAATCGACTCTTATTTTTTTACCGCTGTTTCGACTAACGTTGTCGGTACAGTAACCGTTAAGCTAATGTTACAAAACCGCAAGGCAACATGGGAAATGTTGAAATAATATTTAAAAAATAGACTCACTTCAGGTTATATATACGAAGCCAAAGAGGGTACTTGGTCTTGATCTGGGTTTTGATAGGGTGTCCCGCTGGGGTCTGTAAACCCCGACCCTATCGATCTAAGACAGCGATATCTTGAAAATTCATACCCTGTTCAAGACAGATTGATGTAAAGTGGACCCTATCTAAGATTGCAGGGAAATAATATACCCTATTTTAGACACGGTTATTGACAACTTAGTACTAGTCAGTAGTAATCCTGTATAGTAAGGCGCTTTTTTTTCTTCAAAAATCAAAATTTAATACCCTATCTAAGACTCTAAAAACTGAAAATTACAATCCTTGTCAGAATTACAGACCCTATATTCAAGACAATTTAGGGTGAAATGTAAACCATATCTGAGACCAAAAGCTCAAAAACCATACCCTACCAAGCGGCACATACCCGTATTGCAAATATATGAGAGTCCCCCTCCACGACCCCCATGCTCAGTACCCCTCCCATGAGAATGCTTGTACTTTCAAAAGTTGAAAAAAAAAGAGTTCCAGCATTGAACGCGCGATGACCCTGTGGCCTGTAGGTTTAATTAATTTCGAGTATTTCTGTGTAGATGCAGCACGTGGTACATCCAAAGTGTGGTCGCTGCAAGGACAACGCCTACTCTGCAGAGTCTCTTCCGATGGGCGGCCAAATGTGGCATCGACGATGCTTCTCGTGCGCTGATAGAAACTGTCGTATGAAATTAGAGAGTACAACGTGTTGTGATGCAGATGGTATGGCGTAATCAACATATTTTAATGATGATGATGATGCTGATGCTAGTGATGTTGTTGATGATGCTGATGCTAGCCGATGCGGCTTAATGATGATGCTAGTGATGATGTTGTTGATGATTATAATAATAATAAAATAATACATAATAATAACTTTATTCCTCGAAACAAATTACAAATAAGAGATAAAAAATAGATTTAAAAAATCCTTATTTACAAAATTTGAAATAATCGCTAGCTTGGATTGTTACTTGGATTGTTACTTGGATTGTTCAATAATAATATTAAAAAAAAAATGAAAACAATAATAAAATAATAATAATAATAATGATAACAAAAATAATAATAATAATTATAATAATAATAATAATAATGATAATGATAACAAATAATAATAATAATAATAATAATAATGATAACTAATAATAATAAATAATAATATAAAAATAAAAATAAAAATAATTAATAATAATAATAACAATAATAATAATGATGATAATGATAATAATAATAATAACAATAATAATAATTAATAATAATAATAATAAATAATAATAATAATAATTAATAATAATAACTAATAATAAAATAATAATAATAATAATAATAATAATTAATAATAATAATAATAATAATGCTAGCGAGATGATGATAGCGATGATGTTGTTGCTAGCAGCTGATAATGATGCTGAATGATGATTACTGATCTTGTTGCCAGTAAATCCAGTCATTACGCTAGAGAGAGATTAGTAATATTAAACTATGTATTCTCTTATCCAGGCGAGATTTGGTGTAAGACTTGTTACGCCAAGAGGTTTGGTCCCAAAGGCTATGGATATGGCCTAGGGGCCGGTGCCCTCAAGCTTACCCAGAGTGCATCTGGTGAAACTAACAGAGCACCTCAGTTATTTGCGAAGTACGCAGAGCAAGGTCAATTCCACGAGGGCAGTTGCCATAAGTGCGGGAACCCTGTGTTTGACGCAGAAAGGATTCCTGCAGCTAATCATGTAAGACAATGGTTTGGGCTCCCTGTGGTATAGATCAACATACACAGGGATCCCGTTAACGCTAACGCCTTCTCGTACCAAAACCCGCCATCTTGGATTTTCACGATACTTTGTTGCAGTTTACCGCTTTTTTCTCCGCGGGCTCAAATATATTAAAAGCGCCGATTTTGGTTGGCTCTCGGCCCAGCGTGATACACCATTATTGATATAATAAGACTTTGTTCCAGTGTACTGATCCCGCCCACAGGGAGCCCAAACTCTTTTGGTGAGGAATACGTACCCGGTATCTCTCTTCCAGCACAAACAAAATAGCCTGGTGACGAGTTTTTTTTCTCCACCACAGGGTTCCCAAAACAGCAAGACTGTTTGATTGTTTAAAATCACAGTAGACCACGTTGCATGTCTGATTCTTGTCTGTTTGTTGGTAGGTTTATCATAGACAGTGCTTTGCCTGCTTTGAATGTGGGATTCGCTTGGAATCGACTACAGTGAACGATCATGAACATGGCATCTACTGTAGCGGTAAGAACAGCCACAGGGAGCCCAACCATTGTTTCTGAGGCAACTCATAATGATAAATAAAAATAAATTTGTTGATTGGCAGTTGCGTAAAAAGTATTATTTGATGGATTTAAAATATCCCGATAAGTAACCGTAAGAAATTCGGCATACGAAGATATCCCGAACCATAAGGAGTTCGGTTGTGCTCGTTGTACGATGTGAACTGCACGAGACTGCGCAGTGCGAAAAACGAAATATGATTTTGTGACTCTGAACTGCATTCCTCAGCTCGGGGCCCTTCGTCCCGAGAAATAGTTTGAAAAAAATCATACTCTCCAGATCGCTTTTCCAACTCCTAATGCTCTCAGAACTCTCTGTTGCTATTTGTTACAGCTAGAAGTACGGCAGTTTTGCTCGCAGAGAGTTATGATATACGATTCTTAAAATAACTATGATATAACGCGCGCTCTGATTCGCCAAAGGATGCGTATTCCGCGTGCTTTGAGAGCACACAGCACGCGCGCGCAGATATTCAAACATTTTTGTAACGAACAAAATTGAAAACTTGCATTAAAATCATAATTGTATTTTATAAAAGAAATAGAAAACTTGTCCGCTACGCGTCGTGCTTCTCCTAACACTTCTCTCGTGTTCTGATCAGTCATCGCGTGCTCTAAAACTGCACATAGTACGCGCGCTCGTTTTCTATTTCTTCACTATTTATTCTCCACTATTTATTCAAATTATGCCGGTGCTTGTGATTTAGAATATTGTGTGGACAAGAAAAACCTTTGAACCTTCAGTACACGCTATTATCTCTTTTAGTACTGTCGATTAAAGTGTTTTTCTACTTGTAGCGTGCTATGCCAAGAGATACGGGGCTAAAGGCTATGGTTACGGAGTAGGGGCAGGCGCTTTAAAGTTCACTGGCAAGCACTGACCATCTTCAACAAGGCCTTGAGAATCATTACAAGCAAATTACGATAATAGCCACAAGATGTTACTTGGGAAAATTTAGTTAAAACTTTCTAAGCTTTCATTGATGTACAGTCGAACCTCCCCTAAGCGACCACCCAAAATGTCAAGCTTTGTGGCCGCTTACGAGAGGTTCCAACTATAGTGATTTGACTTGGAACTGAACTTTTGGTATTTTGGAAAACTGGTCGCTTACGAGAGGTGGTCGCTTAGGAGAGTGGTCGCAACCGGAGGTTCAACTGTACTTCCACTGGATATTGAGTGCTATATATACTTGAAGGAAGCCGTTCCTTTCTGTCAGCGGTTCATTTTACCGCCTTTTTATGCGACACGCGCGTCTGCACATTTCCTTCATTGTGATTGGCTATAAGTAATTTTAAAAATAGCAACGGCATTTATGAAGCTTTCAATAAATATTTTTATGTTTAAAACGCAACATCCTGTTCAGTGTTTGTTTTGAGAAATGAAAGCATTTACAACTTATTGAGTGTTTATATTTGGGAGAAATTCTACGCAAAAAGTATTTGCCTTTGTTAATCGACTTCAACGATCCAGCCTTCAGGTCCTTCCATTCGCCCATACTGAAAACAGAGATACAATCGTTACTTAAAAAGGAAGGAAAGGAACGAAAAAAGGAAGGAAAGGAACGAAGGAAGGGAAGGAAGGAAGGAAGGAAGGAAGGAAGGGAAGGAAAGAAGGAAGGAAGGAAGGAAGGAAAAGGAAGGAAGGAAAGAAGGAGGAAGGAAGGAAGGAAGGAAGGAAGGAAGGAAGGAAGGAAGGAAGGAAGGAAGGAAGGAAGGAAGGAAGGAAGGAAGGAAGGAAGGAAGGAAGGAAGGAAGGAAGGAAGGAAGGAAGGAAGGAAGGAAGGAAGGAAGGAAGGAAGGAAGGAAGGAAGGAAGGAAGGAAGGAAGGAAGGAAGGAAGGAAGGAAGGAAGGAAGGAAGGAAGGAAGGAAGGAAGGAAGGAAGGAAGGAAGGAAGGAAGGAAGGAAGGAAGGAAGGGAAGGAAGGAAGGAAGGAAGGAAGGAAGGAAGGAAGGAAGGAAGGAAGGAAGGAAGGAAGGAAGGAAGGAAGGAAGGAAGGAAGGAAGGAAGGGAAGGAAGGAAGGAAGGAAGGAAGGAAGGAAGGAAGGAAGGAAGGAAGGAAGGAAGGAAGGAAGGAAGGAAGGAAGGAAGGAAGGGAAGGAAGGAAGGAAGGAAGGAAGGAAGGAAGGAAGGAAGGAAGGAAGGAAGGAAAGGAAGGAAGGAAGGAAGGAAGAAAGGAAGGAAGGAAGGTGGGAAAGGAAGGAAAGGAAGGAAGGAAGGAAGGAAGGAAGGAAGGAAGGAAGGAAGGAAAGAAGGAAGGAAGGAAGGAAGGAAAGGAAGGAAGGAAGGAAGGAAAAGGAAGGAAGGAAGGAAGGAAGGAAGGAAGGAAGGAAGGAAGGAAGGAAGGAAAGGAAAAAGGAAAGGAAGGAAGGAAGGAAGAAGGAAGGAAGGAAAGGAAGGAAGGAAAGGAAGGAAAGAAAGGAAAGAAAGGAAGGAAAGGAAAGGAAAGGAAGGAAAGGAAGGAAAGGAAAGGAAGGAAAGGAAAGGAAGGAAGGAAAGGGAAGGAAAGGAAAAGGAAAGGAAGGAAAGGAAAGGAAGGAAGGAAAGGAAGGAAGGGAAGGAAGGGGAAGGAAAGGAAAGGAAGGAAAGGAAAGGAAGGAAGGAAAGGAAGGAAGGAAAGGAAGGAAGGGAAGGAAGGAAAAGGAAGGAAGGAAGGAAGGAAAGGAAGGAGGAAGGAAAAGGAAGGAAGGAAAGGAAGGAAAGAAGGAAGGAAGGAGGGAAGGAAGGAAGGGGAAGGAGGGGAAGGAGGGGAAGGAGGGGAAGGAGGGGAAGGAGAGGAAGGAATCTACTGAAGTTTTTCAAAACTAATGAACTGTTCAGTTTAGATATGATAAGTATTGATAAGACGATTCATTGATTTAAGGATGTCATTCATGACATGCAATTTCCCAGAATTCCTTTTGGTCATAGTATACATGACTTTCAACCCGACAACGTTTATGCAATAAGGTGTATCAAGCATTACCTGTATTCCAGTCAGTTCATCATAAAGTCTCTTCGCTACAGACAGGTTTTCCATCGTTGGAATCATTATATTCTAAACACACAAAACAGAACCAACAGACAGTCAGAAAAACAACAATGTGGGTGGGACAAAATTCAGGGAACAAAATGCGGGGGCCACAATCCAGGGGACAAAATTCAGGGAACAAAATGCGGGGGCCACAATCCAGGGAACAAAATTCAGGGGACAAAATGCGGGGGCCACAATCCAGAGAACAAAATTCAGGGGACAAAATGCGGGGGCCACAATCCAGAGAACAAAATTCAGGGGACAAAATGCGGGGGCCACAATCCAGGGGACAAAATTCAGGGGGCAAAATGCGGGGGCCACAATCCAGGGGACACAAATCAGGGGACAAAATGCGGGGGCCACAATCCAGGGGACAAAATTCAGGGGACAAAATGCGGGGGTCACAATGCAGGGGACAAAATTCAGGGGACAAAATGCGGGGGTCACAATGCAGGGGACAAAATTCAGGGGACAAAATTGGACATACAGTACACCCTGTCGTTACCTTTCCCTGGTAGAATATTCTGTTGATGGGACATACCACACATGCTGTACCAGAACCAAACATCTCAAGAACCTGATTCAAGATGAACAAGAAAATGAGCAGTGGTGGTGGCATTGTTGATAATAATAATAATAACTTTTATTTATACGCGATAAATTGTTAAAGCTACAGCTTGTGGGGTCGTGTAAAATGTAAATGTAAACTAAAACAAAAACAACAAAAAATGACATATGATGATGGTATGTATTGTTGTTGTTGATGGCGATAATTGCACTGTTGTTGTTGTTGTTGATGATGATGATGTCAGAATTGTTGTTGTTGTTGATGGTGATGATGATTATGATGATTATGATGATGATTGTGATGATGATGAATGAACTTTATTTAGAGAAGGTAAATATAAAAACATTTATAAAATGCACCAGTTTAGCATGATGATGATGATTGTGATGATGATGATTGTGATGATGATGATTGTGATGATGATGATTGTGATGATGATGATTGTGATGATGATGATTGTGATGATGATGATTGTGATGATGATGATGATGATGATGATTGTGATGATGATGATTGTGATGATGATGATTGTGATGATGATGATTGATGATGATGATGATGATGATGAGACATTAACACTGGAAAACACATGCTCAAACCTCAGAAATTCATTGGAATTTGGTTTTGGTTTTATTTCCAAACAAGACGCTCTACTAGCGTGAACTTGGGCTTCTTAATAAAGCTGTTTTGATAGATTTTAAATGTGAAACCTAATAGCTTGTATCATCATACAGAAGTAGTTTTTTAGCCTACATGTATTACTTGCAGAATTTAAGTCACTCGTTGCGTGACTCAGTAGAGCATACATGCGTAATTAGCTTCAACACTCACACTCCTAGCTGACAGCTGCATGGCGAAGCACATTTCGATTACCTTGCAACAAACGATTTCACAAACTCAATACTGAATTACGATTGAGTTCTTACTAAGCCACAGACATCTGTTAGAAATACACTTTCAGACAGAATTGCAAGGCCAAAAAGTATTCTCTAGGATATTTGCATATTTAGTAAGCAGTATTAATGAACGACTCGACTGGCTCGAGCAAGGGAGCACGGCAAAATCCTTTTTGAATGCTGCTGGTGATTTGATTTATCGTTACGTACGTCTGCCATCTTGAATTTCGTTGATAAGCTGCTGACCACAACTTCTGTATACTCAAAAATTGGAACGATACAGAGAAGATTAGCATGCGCATGCGCTATGGTGACCACTTGCACATTTGGCGTAGAAACAAGAATAACCGTCTGTAATCTTAGACTTGGGCATTCCACAGGAAGCCCAAGTAAAAATTTCCATCAAATAATTAGCATCGGTGACTTACCCTGTTTTCATCAACTGCCTTCGTCAAATCTCCCATGTTGAATTCTTTTTCTGTGACCTTGAATTCATCCTGTTCAAAACAGAACAATTTACTCTCAAACACAAGAAAGAACGAGAGAACTGACTTGAAAGTTCAACTTGGAATATGTGGACAAAAACTCCATATATAAAGTGGTTGGAATGCTTGTCGTACCTTTTCCAGATTCGCGATTTGGTACCTCTTGGGGTGTCACAAATCTATAAGGGCCACAAGAGACTAAGCCGGCACCTCTTAGGGTGTTTGTCAGTAAATAAGATACCCGAGATAAGACAATGACAGCCGGAATGACAGTTTTAGCTTTTGTCACTTTAGAGTTGGTACCTATTAGGGTTAAAAATTATTTGTTGCCACGCCCACCTGGACAACACTTGGGTACCTTTTAGGGGTCATTTTCAAAATATCAGACGAGCATCCCAACCACTTTATATATGGGAGTCCCCCGTGGCAATATCTAACCCAGACACCAGCAGCACTAACTTTTACTGTCTGCGATGTTCAACAGTGCAACATGTGTCCAGATTACATCATTTTCTTCAGCAGTTACTCACCCATTTTCTGCCAAGAGCTAATAAAGAACTTCTAGTGACACCGGGCAGAATAAGGCCGTTCAATGGAGGAGTGATTAGCTCTTTCTCTGGTCAGTGAAATAATATCAATCAATCAGTCAATCAATCAATCAATCAATCAGTTATTGATTTATTCCTTGAGTTATTCATTCATTCATTCATTATCCATCCATCCATTCATTCATTCATTCATTTCATTCATTCGTTCATTCATTCATTTTCATTCATTCATTCATTCATTCATTCATTCATTCATTCGTTTCATTCATTCATTCATTCATTCATTCATTCATTCATTCATTCATTCATTCATTCGTTCATCCATTCATTTATTCATCCATCCATTAGCCTGCGAAGCGGCTCTCCCCCACATCATCCAATAGAATAGATATATGATTATAATGCATCACTAAAAACTGTAACCATTCACTCACAAACTTTTGTCTCAACTTAAAACAATAGAAAGTCTCGCCATGTCAGCAGCTGATTGGCTAATGACAACGACAGACGTATGTGAATATATTAAAGGTGGTCATAGCTTTTAATTTAGTGTTGCACTGTAATCATATATTTATTTTGTTTATCCATCCATCTATCATTCATAATTCCATTTATCCAGTCACTCATCCATCCATAATAATCCATCCATTCATAAATCCATCCATCCAGTCACTCATTCACAAATCACACCATCATTTTGCATCAAGACTAGAAAATCAGCTGTTAGAGGAAAAGTCTCACTAAATATCACACGCCTTACCTCCTTGTTCGTTGATCCAGAGCATAAACATATTCATTGTACCAACCTCCGTCACCTAAAGACAGTCCATACTCATTATTATTATTATTATTATTACTCGTCAAGTGATTATAATATAATAATGAACGCATGTATTATTTAGAGATTGTTTGTGTGTAGAATTCATTATTTGAAGATGGATTCATCTACAATGTACACGATTCTGAAGTTTAATTTGACTCTGAGCTTGCGGGTCAATAATTGACCTACCCCTGGGTAGGCTCCTTTTATACTGGAACTTCGTGTTTAACTAACAGTCAGTACGTTTGTTTGTAATTTCAAGTGGGGAATATGGTAATGAATGCTAATGTACACAATGATGTCATGTAAGTGTCACATGTTCTACCTGGTGATCGTCTCCAAAAATGCCATAACACTTGCTGTAATCCAATGATGTCATGTAAGTGTCACATGTTCTACCTGGTGGGGATAGTTGCTATAAAGAAGAAGAATAATGTCACAATGTACACAATGATGTCTACATGTAAGTGTCACATGTTCTAATACCTGATGTGATATAAAAAAATGAAATGCTAATGTACACAATGATGTCATACATGTAAGTGTCACAATGTTTTACCTGGTGATTATGGTAATGAATGTTAATGTACACAATGATGTCATGTAAGTGTCACACCCTTGTTCTACCCCTTGATTAGCGGTAATGAATGATTAATGCCCACACAATGATGTCATACATGTAAGCGCCCACCCATGTTCGCCCCTGGTGATTATGCGTAATGAATGTTAATGTACACAATGATGTCATGTAAGTGTCACATGATTAAGCACCCCTGGTGATTATGGTACCCTCGTTAAAGTACACAATGATGTCATGATTAAGTGTCACCCATGTTCTACCTGGTGATTATGCACCCATGAATGATTAATGTACCCAATGATGTCATGTAAGTGTCACTTGATTGTTCTACCTGGTGATTATGGTAATGCCCTTGTTAATGTACACCCAATGATAAGTCATGTACCCTTGATTAAGCACACCCTTTCTACCTGGTGATCGTCTCCAAAAAGCCATAAACTTGCTGTAATATTGCTTTTCTGCATAATCTGCTGGGCAAGAATGGTGGGCCATAGTTGCTATAAAGAAAATAATAATGTCACAATACATCCCTAACATACACCTACATGTAATGTAGTTTAGCACTAATATTGATGTATATAAAAAAAATGAAAAAAGTCTGAAAAGGTCGATCATTAATTTAGCTTGAGAGTGTATTTCCTCGATTCCTTTTGGTCATAGCTTTCGATTAAGCGCCCACCCTCGATTAAGCAGCCCAGCTATATATGGAGAAAGCGATTGCCCTATGATTAAGCACCCACCCTTTATTATCTATTACAAACCCACCATTGTTTAAGTAGTACCCTTGATTTCGCTCCCAGCCCTTGAGTTTTTAAGCGATTTTCTTGATTAAGCGCCATACCCTTGATTCCAATACAGGGCCCACTCTGCGGGAAAAAGCGCCCACCCTTGATTAAGCACCCACCCTGGATTAAGCGCCCACCCGGGATTAAGTGCCCACCCTCGATTAAGCACCCACCCTCGATTAAGCACCCACTCTCGATTAAGCGCCCACCCTTGATTAAAATGTCCAGAGCACCCACAGATATCAGATTAAGCACCCACCCTTGATTAAGCAAACTCGCAAAACCCAAAAATTAAGCGCAAATTCACACCCTTGATTAAGCGAAACGACCGTTGAAGCGAATGCCCACGCCTTGGATTACAAAAGCGCCCACCTGCGATAATGAATGGAACCCTTGTCGTTTTTTTTTAAGCGCTCGAGCCGTTCGATTAAGCAAGGGATTTCTGGACTCTTTTTCGAAGCACCCACCCTTGATTAAGCACCCAGCCTTGATTAAGCCCAAAACCTAGTGATCAAGAGGAATGTCTGTTTTAATTAAAATTTTCAACAAATTGTGCGGGATTTTGATTAAGCGGGATTGAGGAACCCACCCGGGATTGTGCGGGTTTGACCTAATTGTGCGGATCCGCAACCGTGCAACCTGTCCCACCCCTGCATATAAGGGGTTTCCATGGAAATCTTGATTAAGCCCGTGGGCTCGAGTTCTCACGTGGTTTGCACCCTTCTTGGGATTAAGCGCCCACCCTTGATTAGGCCAATTTTGCATTTTGAGTGTTTTAAGCACCCACAGAAACCTTGATTAAGCTTGACCCTTGATTAGCAGCGAGAAGCGATTTTCACGAAGACCTCTCGGCAGTTAAGCAAAATGGCCCAACTGTGAAATCGTCTCTGGTTTTCTGTGGTGATTAAGCACCCATGTACACCCTTGATAAGACCGTAACCGGTGCAATATTTTGCCTGTAGGACCAAGTGGCTCAACACTCGATTAAGCGCCCACCCTCAATTAAGCGCAGGACCCTGCTGTTAAGCACCTACTCTTGATTAAGCACCCACCCTTGATTAAGCACCCACCTTGATTAAGCACCCACCCTTGATTAAGCGCCCACCCTTGATTAAGCGCCCAGTTTCGATTAAGCGCCCACCCTCGATTAAGCGCCCACCCTTGATTAAGCACCTACTCTTGATTAAGCACCCACCCTTGATTAAGCACCCACCCTTGATTAAGCACCCACCCTCGATTAAGCGCCCACCCTTGATTAAGCACCTACTCTTGATTTAAAATTTGACCCACCCTTGATTAAGCAGTGGTCCTTGATTAAGCACCCACCCTTGATTAAGCGAAAATTCCTTGATTAGAATTTTTCCTTGATTAAGCACCCACCCTTGATTAAGCGCCCATGGGTTTGATTCCGAGTTCAAATTGATTAAGCGCCCACCCTTGATTAAGCGCCCACCCTTGATTAAATTAAGCGCCACCTTTGCCCACAAAATTTGAAATATATGGTACAGAAAGAGATTGCAGAAAATATGGTATACAACTTACATTATTATCTATTACGGCCGGTTTACGGCATATGTTCCTATATGTTTTACCATATTAACCCATGTTCGCTCCTGAGCTATGCAGTGAGTTTTTTAGCCCCGCCCTGGACCTAATCACGCCAGGAGTGCAAGGAAATTTCGATTCCATATAAGGGGTTTCCATGGAAATCTTGACAAATTCTGAATGCCCGTGGGCTCGAGTTCTCACATGGTTTGCCTTTTTTCTTGGGATCTCTTCGGGGCCAGCCTTTTAACTACTTGAAGCTTGAAGAGTGCCAATTTTGCATTTTAGAGTGTTTTAAGCCATTATTCACCACAGAAGCCCCCAGAACAGAGTTGGCACGTAAGCTTGGACAAGTGTGGTAGAGACCGTTCTGCTGAAAGAACCCAGAAAGCGAGATGCGACATTCACGAAGTACATGCTCGGCAGTGCCATAACGGAATTCAAAATGGGTGGATCTCAACTGTGAAATCGTCTCTGGTTGTTCTGTGGTGGATTCCAGGACCTACATGTACAAAGGCAATTTTTATTATTATTATTTGGACTTGTAAAAAAGTTTGGCCTCATTCGGTGCAATATTTTGCCTGTAGGACCAAGTGCAGGGAGTGGCTCAACACTGTAAAATAAAGTCTAAAAAACGGAAAGGGCAGGATGCTTGCTGTCGAAAATTCCAGAGTATGTTCACCCACTCCTTCTTCGGGCATGCAGAAGAATACACTTTTGCAAACAAACTCTTTGCGAAAGTGGTCCTAAGGAAATGGCTATTGTTCGGCGAGTAAGGAAGAGAGAGGGAAACATTCATGAATATATCAAGCTGAGAGATGGATAGTTTGCTGAGAGACAGTGGCGTTTTGTTTCGCAAGGATGTATTTTGGAAGAAAATCCAAGCAAATGTTTTTTCATTTTCGAGGTGCTAATTGCATCAAAAACATTGGCATTTTTGATTTCTATGAAAAAGAAATTGAACTAATGCCCAGATTAACATTGGAGTTATCTGCTGTTAAAATGGTATAGATAGTTATAGAGAGCTTAAGATTACTGGCCATTGATCGATGTTATCTGCTGTTTAGAATTTTATAAAGCAGTATCGCTAATAGTTTCGGCCAGTGTATTAACATTGGAGTTATCTGCTGTTTTTATAAGGTATAGATAGCTAATAGAGAGGGCTTAAATAGAGCTTCAAAATAAATAATTGGAGTTATCTGCTGTTTTTATGGTATAGATAGCTAATAGAGAGCTTAAGATTAACATTGGAGTTATCTGCTGTTTTTATGGTATAGATAGCTAATAGAGAGCTTAAAATGTCCCTAACATTGGAGTTATCTGCTGTTTTTATGGTATAGAGAGCAGCTAATAGAGAGCTTAAGATTAACATTGGAGTTATCTGCTGTTTAAGTATGGTATGTACCATATTCAGCTAATAGAGAGCTTAAGATTAACACCCTGAGTTATCTGCTGTTTTTATGGTATGAATAGCTAATAGAAAGAGCTTAAGTGAACATTGGAGTTATCTGCTGTTTTTATGGTATAGATAGCTAATAGAGAGCTTAAGATTAACATTGGAGTTATCTGTGTTTTTATGGTATAGATAGCTAATAGAGAGCTTAAGATTAACATTGGAGTTATCTGCTGTTTTTATGGTATAGATAGCTAATAGAGAGCTTAAGATTAACATTGGAGTTATCTGCTGTTTTTATGGTATAGATAGCTCATTGGAGTAGAGAGTATAGATAGTATAGAGATTAACATTGGAGTTATCTGCTGTTTTTATGGATAGTAATAGAGAGCTTAAGCACGTATCAGAGTTATGGCTGCCAATAGAGATGAGCTTAAGACTTTAACATTGGAGTTATCTGCTGTTTTTATGGTATAGATAGCTAATAGAGAGCTTAAGATTAACATTGGAGTTATCTGCTGTTTTTATGGTATAGATAGCTAATAGAGAGCTTAAGATTAACATTGGAGTTATCTGCTGTTTTTATGGTATAGATAGCTAATAGAGAGCTTAAGATTAACATTGGAGTTATCTGCTGTTTTTATGGTATAGATAGCTAATAGAGAGCTTAAGATTAACATTGGAGTTATCTGCTGTTTTTATGGTATAGATAGCTAATAGAGAGCTTAAGATTAACATTGGAGTTATCTGCTGTTTTTATGGTATAGATAGCTAATAGAGAGCTTAAGATTAACATTGGAGTTATCTGCTGTTTTTATGGTATAGATAGCTAATAGAGAGCTTAAGATTAACATTGGAGTTATCTGCTGTTTTTATGGTATAGATAGCTAATAGAGAGCTTAAGATTAACATGGAGTTATCTGCTGTTTTTATGGTATAGATAGCTAATAGAGAGCTTAAGATTAACATTGGAGTTATCTGCTGTTTTTATGGTATAGATAGCTAATAGAGAGCTTAAGATTAACATTGGAGTTATCTGCTGTTTTTATGGTATAGATAGCTAATAGAGAGCTTAAGATTAACATTGGAGTTATCTGCTGTTTTTATGGTATAGATAGCTAATAGAGAGCTTAAGATTAACATTGGAGTTATCTGCTGTTTTAATGGTATAGATAGCTAATAGAGAGCTTAAGATTAACATTGGAGTTATCTGCTGTTTTTATGGTATAGATAGCTAATAGAGAGCTTAAGATTAACATTGGAGTTATCTGCTGTTTTTATGGTATAGATAGCTAATAGAGAGCTTAAGATTAACATTGGAGTTATCTGCTGTTTTTATGGTATAGATAGCTAATAGAGAGCTTAAGATTAACATTGGAGTTATCTGCTGTTTTTATGGTATAGATAGCTAATAGAGAGCTTAAGATTAACATTGGAGTTATCTGCTGTTTTTATGGTATAGATAGCTAATAGAGAGCTTAAGATTAACATTGGAGTTATCTGCTGTTTTTATGGTATAGATAGCTAATAGAGAGCTTAAGATTAACATTGGAGTTATCTGCTGTTTTTATGGTATAGATAGCTAATAGAGAGCTTAAGCAGCAGATGTTTTTGTCAACATGGACGGTGAGCGCGCACTGATGAATAATGTTCAAAATGAACGTTGACATCCGTGACGGCAATCTACAATGACACTTCACCTGTTTTCACATTGTAGATTGCCGTCATGGAAGTCAACAGTCATTTTTATGCTCTCTAATTAATTCACTGATTCGACACTAGAGCTCACGTGGTGTACTTCATGTTACTGTCACCAAAAAGTTCGGACATTGTCCGTGAATTGCCGTACAAACGCACTAACTTTTGTAGTTTATCGACTCGATTTAGTTGTTCGATTCTCTAAATATTAACAAAACTATTTTAAAAACAGTAAATATAAACAAGATTTTGCTAATATTTAGAGAATCGAACAACTAAATCGAGTCGATAAACTGTACAAAAGTTAGTGCGTTCGTACGGCAATTCACGGACATTGTCCGAACTTTTTGGTGACAGTAACATGAAGTACACCACGTGAGCTCTAGCGTCGAATCAGTGAATTACACTGTAGATACATTTGTACACGTACATGTAGATAGGAAATATTCTCATATGACTGTATGAATAAATCATGTTTCCTCTGCGTTGAGTTGTTGGGAATTTATTCCGAGCTTTCGAGCTACATGTAATTACGTATTGTAACAAACACTTTTTACCCTGATGATGGCCACAATGGCCGAAAGCTCGGAATAAATTCCCAAAAACTCTACATTATTTATTCATATAATTCTTTCCATACTTTCTTTTATATATATATACTAGTCTTTGCTTATTATTCTTATCATATCTTACAGGCAAACTTGCTCTTGCAGCAGAGTTGTTCATCCTCGTCATGTTTTCCATGGGTCTAAACAATCGTACTTTATCGTCAACTCCACGATAAGCCTTCATTCCTTCAAAACACTGAAAACATAGAATTCATACGTCTAGAGGAATTATATGGTCAGACATGAGTAGTACATTGTATAGCGTGCACTGAACAGGCGGCTTTTGGGGTGCTAATAAGTACCCATAAAATGGGCTTGTGTCACCTGTCACATGACTTTTAGGGTGCGTTCGATTGACCTTATTCCGGAATAGGAATAATTCCAGATTCTGGGGCAGACGGATGACGTCATTATTCCAGAATATTCCAAGCATTCTGCTATGATGAACAGAATGTTTGGAATATATTCCGCTTATTCCGGAATCGGAACAGACTCAATTGAACAGACATTCCTATTATTCCAAGTATTCCTATTCCGGAATAAGGTCAATCGAACGCACCCTTATTATTTTTATTATTTATTTATTTATATATTTTTCACTGAAAACAAACGAAAATACCATAACTGGAAAGAGCATGCTAAAGTTAGTAATAGTGTGAAGTTTGAAGGAATTATTAAAATACGTAAATAGAGCAATAGTTACAGGAAATCAAACTTTGCCTTTTTGTAAGGAAATGTATGTTGGAAGGCAACAGCTTGCCCTCCAAGTGAAAAACCCATACAAATCCGTGTCAAAATGGGAAACTTTGAAAGCCTTTAACTTTTGTCTTATTTGCTTGATTCCTTTGAAATTTTCAACTTTTACGTCAAATATTTTCGTTTGTCTTCGGTGAAAAGTCATGTGACAGGTGCCACAAGCCCATTCCTTGTGAGCATTAGAAAAGCATGATATTTTTTCTAAGTTCCATTCGGGTGTATTCCCTTCAAGTTCTAATGCACCAATCACTGAGTGCAGCGAAACTGTCTTCATGTGGCTAACAATGTCATACACCATTCAGAATTGATTTGGTATTAAATTAGCCCTTGCTCCCCCCAAACTACGTACACCCCTTCCAGGACAGAGGAGAAAAAAACCACAAATATTCCACAGAAATGATGACAAAAAAATATTCCACAGAAATGATGACAAAAAAATATTCCACAGAAATGATGACAAAAAAATATTCCACATAAATGATGACAAAAAGTGCCAGTATTCGAGGTGTCCAGAGATTTTATTAACTTACCTCAAGTCCATAATGAAGAGCCGATGCCGCTGGTGACAATGACAGTTGTCCGAACGGCATTATCTGTGGAGCTGCCCAGCCATCAGTGACCGTCCATTCTATCATCAGCGCATGATCAGTAAAGTCTTTACCAAACACTAACGTATTGTTGTCTGGCTTTGGCTTGGGGTTTGTAGTTTGCTGTACTGCTACCTGACTAGACTAAATAAGAAGAAAACCCTTGAAAACCCTGTACAATCCCATGATGCCTTGCACACATAAAGTACAGAGACTTTTTCAATTACCCATAATGCACCAAATATATAGAGGATATTACATGGACGCGCGGAGATACAAATTTTATCTTCGAGTGTTGATAATATCTCTCACGAGTGAGAGATATTCAACACGAGAAGATAAACTTTGTATCTCCGCGCGCCCATGTAATATTCTGTTTATTATATAATTATCGATGAAACATTTTTTTGTTCTGAATTTTTTTTTACTTTACGATATGTGAATATAGTAATTTTCAAAGAAGAGAAATATAGTTTTTTTACAATAACAGAGCGAAATCTCGCAATCTGATTGGCTCTCAGCCGTTGTCAATAAGAGTACAGACACACTGTACATGACAAATCGCTCGTGCACAGAGCCAGCGCGTGCTTGAAACAGTTTTTCTTCCAACCTTTTTCCTTGTTTTTGGATGCTTTTTGACTTTGTTATAAATTGTAAAAAACAGATTGAACATCAAGTGGAATCACGAGCGTAGCGAGTGATTTCACTGCCAAGTTTTGGACATTTGATGACGTCAAGTGTGTGTCAATAAGAGTACAGACAACTCAAAACCATCTTCAATTTGTTAACTTTCATCGATAATTATAAACATGTATTAAATTATTGTTATATTATATCCTTGATAAGTTACATCATTTTTGCAAAGGGCTCGTATAATTACAGTTGAACCTCAAGATTCACATCAGCCACAGTGGGATGCAATTTTGTGGTTTCAATAACAATAAATGTATGGTCTGGTGGCTGGGACACAAAAATCTGTGGTCATTGTGGATTCAGGTGGCTGTTATTAGAAAATACAAGCAGGTATATTCTAATAAACATTATCATTATTATTTTTTAAATGAAAAAATATATTTAAAAATATATATAAAAATCTTCATCTCTCCATCTCAATTAATTTTGTCACCGAGAACTAAATACAGCTATTTCAAAAAAGGTTGGTGCCAGTTTTGTTGCATCTTGCATCTTGCTTGTTGCATACCAAGCCCGAAATGTATTGTGGATCATATGTAAACAATGTCTGCATGCAAATACAGAAGAAAATATGCCGGCTTCATATTGTGAAGATAAAGTTTGGGAAAATTCCCAGAGTTCATATTGTTGTGACCTTTCGCTGACTCCCATTCACATCGCCCATAGTGCATTTCGGGCTTGGTATGCAACATGCAACATGCAAGATGCAACAAAACCTTCACCAACCTTTTTTGAAATAGCTGTATACAAAATGTACAATTTTTATGCCAACATTGAATTAAACAATATTTAGTAATATTAAAATTATAAAATAACTAATAATAACTAATAATAATAATTATAATTATAACTAATCATAATCATAATAATAATAATCATAATCATAGTAAAAATAATAATAATATACCTGGATGTCTTGATAAGATGATTGACAACGAACCTACAACACAACACAACAGTGTTTAACGTGTTATATAATCCATACATCGTTCACATTCAATATTTATACATCTTTTGGCCCAAGTACTGTAAACACATGAAACTGACTGACGCAACTTACCAGTTACACATAAGAAACTTAAGGACGTTCGCGGGCAAAAAAACTAAACATGTTTTTTCCCTGAAACTTCGCATGGTGAAATAAGAACATTATAGAAGCTAAATGAGCAAATAAAAAATGGGGGTCACCGACTATGGAGCCAGATTTTTTCAAAGTATACCCTTTTTCTGATCGAAAATTACATGCGTTCAATCCACGGAAAGTCGAGAATGACAGGAATTTTTTGTAGAAAAACTAAACGGATTGCTAAAATTTTCTTCAAATGGCTATCTAAGAGTTTATAGAATAAAATTATGTACAAAGATTTGTGAATATGTAGAAACAACCTGTAGTTTTTGGCTCATGTTTACAGTCACCACGTAGCCATCGACGACTCTTTCGCGTGACGGTAGGTTGAAGTTTTCATCTAAATTCGTGTTTTTATCAAAATCTAAACATGTTTTTTTCTTTAAATTTGGTACATGGGGAGCTTTTATGATTCTTTGTAAAATCACAAAATAAAAAATGGGGGTCACCGGTATCGTTCTCGAGATATTAGCCGATGAAAATCGTCTACGTAACATGCGTGACTGGCTGCCATCTTGGACGTGAGGAAAGAGGACTGGACCGAGATGATTCGAACCTTGATTTTATGCGCAGAAAAGATGCGCGTGAACAATGCGCGCGAACGTCCTTAACTTAAGTTCGTTAAGTTAATTTCAATTTTATTAAAATTATATACATGTACATGTCTAAGCTAAACGCGTCCAGGCGTTCTGGTATCTAAATCCTAATCAATGGCAAATTATCATCAAAATCAGTCAAAGAAAAACCCCAAATCACGTGCACATTTATAGGCAAGAAATGAATTAGTTTACAAGTTTGGAGAAAATTACTGTAGAAATATGTCACTCGTATTAAATTATTTAATTACTTTAACGAGGTGAGACGGATGGCACAGATGAATCACTTACCAGTGATGCTGTAACAAGCTTGTGATTCAACGTCGCTCGACTAAATAACAAGGAATTGTTGATTTGACTGAGTCGTTTGAAGCCAAGTCTGGACGCCATTTTGAAAATAATTCGAGAAGAAAGAAGGCTTGGCTGCTAAGCTCCTTTAAAAGAACACAGGAAGCCCGCTTTAAAAAAATCGAGAAAAGGATAAAAAGAAAGAAAGACGAAAGACTAAAAAAAATAATAAAATATGAAATACAAGAAAAAAGAAGATGAAAATAACGATATGAAATAAGATGGCATAGCCATGCACAAATGACGCATTTTATTTGCAAGAAAATAAGACCAACTTGGGCTCCCTGTGTTGTAAATTACCCACCCATGACCCCTCCCATGACCCCTCCCATGACCCCTCCTATGACCCCTCCCATGAACACTCCCACTTTTAATTAAAATTTTCGCGCAAAATTGAAAAGAAATTAAAACATTTACAAGTACATTTACATTTACAAGTATGCCTTCTACCCGAGGACTATAGTTACATGGAACAATTTGCCAATAAATGTACTTCCTGAAACTATTGACTGGGAACAAACCTACGAAACTGAAGATTATTTTATTCAAATTATTTTAATTATTCAATTATTTATTGTCATATAATTTATATTTTTATGTTTTTCTGTATATTTTTCTGTATATTTTTGTATATTTTTCTGTATATTTTTGTATATTTTTCTGTATATTTTTGTATATTTTTCTGTATATTTTTGTATATTTTTCTGTATATTTTTGTATATTTTTCTGTATATTTTTGTATATTTTTCTGTATATTTTTGTATATTTTTCTGTATATTTTTGTATATTTTTCTGTATATTTTTTATATTTTTCTGTATATTTCGATTAATATTTAAACTTCTAGTATATAGTTATGCTGCTTTAGAAGTCATCCGATTATATTAAAGATGAAAGAAAACGAATAAAGTCGTATCCACAATTTTACCAGTTTTTAGTTTGGGTGTATACATAGACTTAATTTATACATTATACTTTGTACACAGCTCGATCCACCGGCAGATAGAGTGATTCCAATAAACCTGGGCATTACTAACTACACTATAATACACACAAGAGCCCATAAGTAGGAGCCTCCATCTACCGTACTGGGTTTGTGAGACGACCTGTGACCGGATCAGGCTATTTTTAGAACATGAAATTCAAGAAAGGCTGATACTACGTAGAAATAAAAAGCTTAACGCAACACCAACATGATAGAGCAAGAGAGAGCCAGGATCGGCAACCGTAGACAGCTGTTTCGTTCTTTTGGAACTCATCAGTACGGTGTAGCGAGAGCAACAAACACCAACTCAGAAAGCCAATGTATGTTACTTGCGTGTCGACTCTGAAACTCAACCAGCTCAAATTTAGAAACCTGCCCATTGGCTCACACCACAACACGTGCGGTAATATGGTTCAAAGGGCAAGAATCCAAAATATCATGTTGGTGTTGTGTTTAACCTAGGTGTGGATGGACAAAACCAATCCTACACCTACACCTTTTCCCGCGAACTAATCATCAATCAATAGGAATCCCCATGCATGGGAATTAAACAGAGCCAATCAGCATCATTCAATGAGGTAGATGCTTTGTGTTTATTTGTGATATATTAACAAAGTGGCGGACGAAGAAATTGGTGAAATTGAAGAAACTGAACTGAAGTGAAGAGAGCGAAAATGACAGTGATAGTTACAGTGAGTCTTTTGCAGAGTTTAGTACTTCATCGGAAAGTGACCAAGAGTCTTCAAGTTCGTGTTCTTTTTCTCAAGGAACTAAAAAAAACATCAAATAGTAAACCTACCAAGCCAAAAGCTAGAAACTCCGTAACAAAGCCGAAATCAAAAATCCCTGGTGTTAAAGTCTCGCGGCAAAACTGGTGTTCTAAAAATAGCCTGATCCGGTCACAGGTCGTCTCACGAATACATCCCAGATGGAGGCTCCTACTTATGGGCTCCTGATACACACTATTAGACACTCTTTTGTTTTATTTTGTTCCTTTGCATCTAATAAACACTGACAGCTAATTAGTAGTGCCCAGGTTTATTGGAATCACTCTAGTCACGCATGCACGGTAGCGTCAGTACAGTGGTAGTATCTCCGGAAAAAAACCCCTGATGAAAATACGTAAACAAAGAAGAAAACTATACAATATTTATTCTTACGATGATCTCTTCTTCTGATACGGTCAGGTGTGACGTCACCATACGCATGCACGGTTTTGATGAAAAAATTGAGCGAAGTGAGCGAAACAAATCTTCTCAACTTTCTCGAACATTTTACAAACTTTAGCTTCGAAAATTCAACAAAGGATTTTACCAAGGTATATCCTTTGTGGATTTGACTGAACTGAAGAACTTGTAAGCAAGGTACACTCGTGCTCTGTTGCAATTGAGCTAGTGTGACTGTGTACAGAAGACTTTGGTACACACAAGTATGCTTGAAGAATTGAGATCCTGTGGTAGTGTAAATTTCGAAGGCTATATGATATACAGTATAGTGTTAGTACCTCGCGCGCATGCTTGGGCTACCTGTGTATTCCAATAGAGCGAGCAGACTTGGGCTACCTGTGTATTCCAATAGAGCGCGCGCACAGGCTTGGGCTACCTGTGTATTCCAATAGAGCGTGCAGGCTTGGGCTACCTGTGTATTCCAATAGAGCGCGCAGGCTTGGGCTACCTGTGTATTCCAATAGAGCGCGCAGGCTTGGGCTATCTGTGTATTCCAATAGAGCGCGCAGGCTTGGGCTACTTGTGTATTCCAATAGAGCGCGCAGGCTTGGGCTACCTGTATATTCCAATAGAGCGCGCAGGCTTGGGCTACCTGTGTATTCCAATAGAGCGCGCCCGAGGCTTGGGCTACCTGTGTGTATAGCGCGAGGAAATACATCGTCACTGCTTACGATACCCGGATGTCATAAAGGAGAAGCTCGCGCGCGCTGCTCGTTACTTAGCAACCACTTTTGTTGACAAAACATTTAATATTTCGCTTCGTGCGCCGAGCTGAAAAACTACATTTTTAACAATTACACGATTGAACTAAGCTAACACAATATGGAAACAAGACGACTTGGTAACTATGGCGACCAGACCAAGTTGGATATAATGTCCACACCCGAGGTGAACCCGTTCACATTCATTGGCCTCGTGAATAGTCGCATCCAAGAACTACCCAGTACCCACGTGACTAGAGCCAATCCTTTACGCTACAACACGGCCAACAAAACTAACAGAGAAAATGTGAAATCACGACCAAAAGCGACTGTGGCAAAACGGAGACGCGTATGTGTTGCGAGTGTTGCCGCTGCAGCTCACTTGGCAGCGCTTTACAATCGTTCTTCACGTAAGCGCAAAGCTGTCGAACCAATAATCAGCGACGATGAAGACAGCGATTCTGGGGTGGATCGGCCACTACCGCACAGATGTGTCAGTAAATGTCCCATCGCCGCGTTCACATTTTCTCGCCATGTCTTCGTCTCATAAACGCAAGGCTAATGACGTCATTGAACAAATCATGATAAGTGACGATGAAGACAGCGATAACGAGATCGACCTACTACCACCCCCTCGAGTCACGACTCCACCGTTATCTAAACGTCAAAGAGTCAGCGAGGTCAATGATAACTTATTCTCAAGTAATCTTACACCCTGTGATGAGCTAAGGTTTATCGCTCATGATCTACGTCGTCGGTGGATCACCAGGGAACAAGCGCAAGAGATCACGTGGTATATTTTTAGTGAAGCCAAAAGAACCCAAGAGGGGTGGAGACGGAGGGGTGTTGACTGCTGCCCTGGTAGACTCATGTCCACATGCCGAGAGGAACCTGGGTTAGAGTGGATGTTTGAGATCGAGTTGAACGACAGCGATGATAAAGAGAATCAGTCACCATAAGATTACGGTGCAATAACTACCAACCAGTGAATATAGAGACTGCACAACACAACACTGAACTGTGCTGTTGTATACATGGTATAAAATAGAAAAAAGAAAAATAGGATGATGAATATATACACTTGGTCGATGAATATACAGATAAACAGTTGTAATCTACATTTATTACATCTACATTTATTAAGTCGGTAAAATCCGAGGATATCACACCAATCGTTGTCTTTGTAAATACCACACTTTGTATTCTAAAGTTATTGTAAATACACGAATCGAGTTAGAATCAGGTCTGTCGAGTGACTACACGGACTGGAAAACACAAAATGGGTGGGGCTCATATTGTCTGATCTGATGCTTATTTTTGTGATAACCGTCACAATCATCCCCATATGCAGAGCATTTCTACTGACTACACCAATACAAGGCGCAGGAAAATATTTTTCACATTGAAATAAAAACGTACACATCAGTTTTCATAACGATGTTTCAAAATTAAAATTCCTTCCATTCCTTTCTTACGTCCATTCCCGCTATATGACACGATGACTCCAACAAGCGAAAAGGAGCGCAGGTAATGTAAGTCAAACAAGCAAACAAACCGAGACAATGGAAACAAACAGACAATGGAAACAAACGGGCTCCCGGTTTGAAGAAAAAATCTCCCGGCTAATCACGTCACGACCACGATTTACGGTGA
This sequence comes from Actinostola sp. cb2023, assembly GCA_033675265.1. NCBI lineage: Eukaryota > Metazoa > Cnidaria > Anthozoa > Actiniaria > Actinostolidae > Actinostola > Actinostola sp. cb2023. The sequence goes on from JAUJYZ010001526.1 coordinate 308,178, forward strand.
AATTGCGTAATACAACGAAACGATCTTTGCCAATATTAGAATGTGTCTTTTTATGGGAACGCTCGTCTACCGGGTGATACAAATCCTTTTTTTTTTTTTTTGGTTCGGAAATGTTTAGGGTTGTTCGCCATTTTGTTTTCCAGTCTCAAGATTTGAGGGCTTGGGGGGTTGGCAGGTATGCAAACAGACAATGGAAACAAACAGACAATGGAAACAAACAGACAATGGAAACAAACAGACAATGGAAACAAACAGACAATGGAAACAAACAGACGATGGAAACAACAAACAATGGAAACAAACAGACAATGGAAACAAACAGACAATGGAAACAAACAGACGATGGAAACAAACAGACAATGGAAACAAACAGACAATGGAAACAAACAGACAATGGAAACAAACAGACAATGGAAACAAACAGACGATGGAAACAAATAGACAATGGAAACAAACAGACAATGGAAACAAACAGACAATGGAAACAAACAGACAATGGAAACAAACAGACGATGGAAACAAACAGACGATGGAAACAAACAAACAATGGAAACAAACAGACGATGGAAACAAACAGACGATGGAAACAAACAGACGATGGAAACAAACAATGGCAACAAACAGACAATGGAAACAAACAGACGATGGAAACAAACAGATGGAAACAAACAGACAATGGAAACAAACAGACAATGGAAACAAACAGACAATGGAAACAAACAGATGGAAACAAACATAGTTACCATAGTAACACAGGTCCCCCATTCATTTATAAGAACAGAAATCTAGGCCTTTTCATTGTTAGTTATTGCATCTTAAATATGCATGTGCCATAGTTTTGCATCATAAGAGATGAACTTGGTAATGTCATCATACTCGGTGAGATTATCTAAAAGTATTTGTGTACATAGAATGTTAAAACTATTAGAGTGCAAACACTAAAACCGTGAAACAGTGCTAACTTTAATTAGCACTAAATAGTGCAATGTCTTTTGTTTTCTATTGTTTCATTGGTGCTATTTAGCACTAAATAGTTTGCACTGTTTTAGTGTTTGCACTCTATCATTCATGTGTGACAACCAGAATGCAGTGTTCACCACATTTAAAGAGCTCTTGGTGACTCAACAATCATCTGTGCCTTAGTCTGGTCACCCTGTTGTAAGATTAGACTGAGAGAGACTGGGAGCTAGAACCAAGTCCCTCTCATTCCCTCCGGCTGACAGGGATCCCATTATGGGTTGCTTGGCAACCTATTGTCTACATAGATCTTCTATTATTTTTACACTATAATTCTTGAGTCGTCTCCTGTGGGACAAAATATTTCAGACTCTCTGGGAGAGACTTTGATGCTGATGGTAATTTTCTGGAATTCTCGGTAGTAGGTTACAAAGAAGACTAAAAAGGAGATAGCCATGAACCATTCGCTGAACGTGCTGGCCAAATGGTTGTCGTAGCCCTGAAAAACAACAACAACAAGTCAAATGAAAGAACATAACGATGACAGTGATAATAATAATAATAATAATAATAATAATAATAATAATAATAATAATAATAATAATAATAATAATAATAATAATAATAATAATAATAATAATAATAATAGTAATAGTAATAATAATAATAATAATAATAATAATAATAATAATAATAAAACAAATTAATAAGAAGAACAAAAATCTACATTTGCGGTGATGATAATAATAAGTCAAGTTTGCATCAAGTTTGTCAACCAATGTTTTGAAACGAGTGAAATTAACTAGGTTTAATAGTGGGCAGGGAAAGAGCCACTCTGTGGATATATTTTGTATTATATCTATTTTTTGTCTATTACAGCCTTTTGCAAAAATTCTGTCGCAACCAAGTATATCAGTATATCACTATATCACTATATACCCGAAGATTTATACTATCAAATGAATGTGAAAAAATAACATTTGTGTGTAGATTGTATCGTATTCATGACTCTCCAATCCACGCTTGTACAGTCAACCATCTTGAAATGCATGTACGGGTAGCGTTCGGGCATGCGGGACTCACGCTGGTATATAGTGATATACTGATATACTTATATACTTGGTCGCGACAGAATTTTAGCAAAAGGCTGTATATCGAACTATTAATATAGATAAACATTAGGGGAAGTTAAAGTGCTATAAATATACCATAAAGTGCTAAAGATGGGCCTTTATTTGTTTCAATGGTCTTCATAGCACTTTTAACTTTTAACTTTTAATTTTAATTTTGCCACAATTTCTAACTGATTCACTAATGTATGTGGCCTCCTTTCCTAGTATTGTTCATTTTGACAGTTCATTCAGCCTGTTAACTGTGCTACACTACACTACACTACAATACAATAACTTTTATTTAAACACGATATTATTTAAAGCTAAAGCTTGTGGGGTCGTGTGGAACAGAAATTAAAAAATAATTAAAAAATAAAAATAAAAATAATAATACATAACATAATACTATATTTTACAGTGTGGACACTCGAACCGTGAACACTTCAAGTTTTTTTTGAACTTTTTTTTTCGAACTTTCTATTGCCTCATAGCCTCTCAAATGGAGCATTTAGTTTAAATACACTTAGTGATCAAAATAAATCATTTTTCTGATCAATTTGCTCAATCAATAATTTATATATATGTGTGTTAGAAAAAAAACTACTGCGAAAATCCTTGTATCGCGACCTTTCGTTTTGTAAACTTCAGCTGGATTTTACATTTTTTCTTTTTCCGCCAATATATTTTTTGCACTAATTAGTACTAAATACAATACAAAACAATAGAAATGTCACTATTTAGTACTTTAAATAATGATGTTTATGCTGAGTTAACTTTGTACTCAAGAAATGGACATATATAGTGATTGTCGGAACAGAAAAACCCAAAATCCAACTGAAGTTTTCAAAACGAAAGGTCGCGATACAAGGATTTTCGCTGTTTATAAGTGTTCACGGTTCGAGTGTCCATACTGTAACTTCATGACTTACATCCATTGATTTGTCCCAGTGAGAAGATGATGTTGTAGGTACAACTGAAAGGTGCTTCATTTGGTCTTTTCTTTCCCCTAATGCAATGGGTCCACTTATGGTTGCTGTAGTCACTCATTAAGGAATACCGGTACTTACATTTACAATGCTTATACTTACAATACTTAGAGTGCAAACCATAATATGTTTCACGGACATAATATGTCCGTGAAACAGTACTAACTAATTAGTACTAAATAGCACTGATGGAAAAATAGAAAACAATAGAGATAACACTATTTACTATTTTGTAATAGTACTATTTCACGGACATATGGTTAATTGCACTCTACAATATATAATAAATTTCATTTATAGATTTATAGATTATTTATAGATTCTGTGAGGTGCATTTGAAAACGCACGTTGAATTTGCGCGGTACAAATACATACAATTTATTATTATTATTATTATTATTGATAATTCAAAAAGAAAATTCAATTAGTATAACATAATAATAAACCTAATCCACTCAATGCTTTATCATTTGAAACCCTCTTTGTTCAAAATAATTCCATATGCAGGGCTTATGGATTTATGCGTGATGGCGTGCTCCGCATAATCCAGCAATTCCCACATAATTTGGAGAAATTTTAGAAAATCATAAAACAACATAATTAGATCTTTTCCTTCCCAAATCATTGAACATTGAGCAATCAAAAGGACAATTCACAGTTTTCAGCTCAATCAGAGTGCGCATATTTACTTGACTGAAATCAATCGGAATAAATGTTTTATTTATTAGAGTCATTTTCGTATGTTGAGTGGGAAACCTACGGTAATGGAGTTACGGTTACGGTACGGAATCAAAGACATTGTATTCAACCAATCACAGCGCGCAAAATCATCGCTCAACCAATCAGAATGCTTGGATACCGCACGATGATGGCGCGATACGGTCACGGTATGGGCACGAACCATACCGTGAACGTTGACCATTCCACATTCATAGAATAAAACTGTAAAAACTACTATATCACTGAGGTAAGGATACTGATGAGAAAGAATATCGTTGACAAGAATGAGAGAATGGCCCTGGTAATTGTAGTTAATGTTGAACTCATTCCTTGGGCCCTCATTTTATAGGAGATAAAGGTCTGCACCAACAGTATGTAGTACCAAGACCAAACACCATGAAAGCACCTATCAAATGTGGTACCATACTATTTACATACTGCAAATTTAACAAGAACAAAATGAATTAAAACCTTATTTATTGGACAGTTGACTCTCTCGTAAGCGACCACCTCGGGATCTGGAGTTAGTGGTCACTTACGAGAGATGGTCGCTTACGAGAGATGGTCGCTTACGAGATATTTTAATTACAGTGATTACAGTATATGAGAAACAAAATGGGTTTGTAAAGGTGGTTGCTTAAGGGAGATGGTCGCTTACGAGAGATTTTAATTACAGTGATTACAGTATATGAGAATTAACAAAACGGGGTTTTGTAAAGGTGGTCGCTTACTCAATAATTATGCAAACTGAGACATTTAAGCAGTTGGCTTGTAATTTGGTTTTTTGCTTCTGAACTTCAAACATTAAAAATCAGAAAACTTTAAAAATAAAAGTCAGAAGACTTGGCAAGTGGAAAACAAATATGAACTTTGTTGAGCTAAATTATGGATCATTTGGTCGAAGTCCATGTATTTAGTTTGATGATCTTTGACAATTTTGACCTTGATTGACAGAAGACAAAAAAAAGTTCCTTCCGACTGTTTGAACGTCTGAGTTCGTGAAAAAGATTATCGAGTCGTTGATGTTCACTTACGAGAGGTTGCCAAAGTCAAGCACAGATACAGTAAATCTTTAATTTCAAAGCAGTCACTTTTTCTCAATCCCCAGAAATCGGTCCCCTTTGCTTAATAGAGGAAAGTTTACAGTAAGTATGGGGACTGATTGCCATGAATTTGAGTGAAATACATGTAGGTGACTGCTTAAAAGAGGTCGATTTTTAGTAAGCGGTCGAATCACCATAAACGGTCAGTTGGCCCTGGCAGTATAAGTTGATTCGAAAATAAAACTCCTCTGATAAAACGCGATGGTGCGATTTCGCAAATTTGGCCTCTGAATCGCATCCGATCCCGTTGTTATCTCGATAGTGATAATTGCTGAAAAGTAGCACAATATGACTCCTGTAACAAACCCAAAGAATCATTCGCTTTATTTAAACTTTCATAAGTTTGTTTGTTGACCGTTTGTTCAGAGTGATTTTTCTTTGAAAACTTCGTCTACGAATGTTTTCGATATGTGTATGAAACAAACAACGGAATACTAGAATGTATCAGGCGTAGATATGTCTTGGAAGCTGGCACTAGTTATTTGGTCTTTTTCACTCAAATTCCTGGTTATAAAAATGGCGCAGGTCCCCATTACTTAATAGAGGTCAATTTTTTTTTTACGAGTCATAAATATGGGGACCGATTTTTATAATAAAGAAAATAATATGACCGCTTTAAAAGAGGTTAAATTGCTTGGAATAATCGCATAAGTTTACTGCATAATTTCACCTTTTTTCAGCACATTTCCGGCTTCCCCCCACCATATCAGAGGCCCTGTTAATAGAGGTTTTGACTGTATTGTCAAGGTTCTAAGAGGAAGTAGAAAACAATTGGAATTTTTCTTTCACTATTTTACCTGAAAGTTAGCAACCATGGACATTCCAATACAAGAAAATGCTGCCAGCCACAATGAGAAACTGTTGATCTTCTGAATAATGGGCATTTGCGTGATGTTGAATTCCTTGATGTGTTTATAATGAATGTACATGGCAATGAAAGCTGACATCAAAAAAAAAAAAAAAGATTAATAAACTAGACGCTCTACTAGCGTGAAGTCAGGTCGGGCTTATAACACTAGAACTAGAACGATAACACTAGAAATAAGGACAAATTATTTATTGATTAAATCAATTTAGAATTGAATAAGAGAGCCTTTTTTATTGTATAGTAATGAACGATTAAAAAACAGTATATTGGTCCAGTTCCGTCATCATTTTGACTAGGTATGTACATATTGCTTTCCTTTATTTATTTTGATTTCATTTTATACAGGTCCCACATTGATAGCAGTTTTTTATAACTGAAATGGCTAACTTGTCAAAACATGTTATTATTATTATTATTATTTATTTAAAAAAATAATATATTAATATCTAGATATCTTATGCGATTAAAACAGTGTTTGGTCGCTCGTAGCATGACTCAGTAGAACATGCTTTCCTTCCCATTTAACGATTTCACAAACTCAGCGAATCATGCACGCATACATGTACATGTACATCAAGTCCTAGAGTACATGTACCACCCACCGTCCATCATAAATGACCAGCTATAAAGCTTACAGGATCGTTTGAGTTCTGAGAGTTGTCTTACCTAGTGCTGCGGCAAAGTTTAGAAACTGACCAAAAATACAACTTTCAGGAGGTCGTGCACCAGCATCACTGAAAGAACAATTATTGTACAAGTTAGAGTCGATTTCGTATGAGTGGGAAACCTACGGCATAGCGTTATGGTCATTGTACGGAATCGAAGACCTGATCTATTCAACCAATCACAGCACGTAAAATCATTGCTCAACCAATCAGAATGCTTGGACATGGCACGGTTACCACATGGCACGGTCACTGCATGCACTGCACGGTCACCACACCGCACCAACCGTACCGTAACTACATGACGTCCCACTCATAAGAAAACAACTCTATGTGCAATGAACTGTATAATATATGTACACTAGAAATATCTCATCCTTTGGACAATAAACTGAAAGGCTGGATCCATGCAAGATCAATGCAAGTGATCTCTGGTCAACATCGAAATTCTCCTTGAGTTCTTTGAATTACATAGGAGAATTTGGATTTTGATCACAAGTCATTTCCACGCTGTTCTTGCGAGTCCAATGGATCTCTGATCAAAGACTACATGTATATACAGTACATTCTCTCGTAGATTCTTTGAATTGCAAAGGAGAATTTGGATTCTGATCACTATAGTCACTTCCACTGTTCTTGCAAAGAGTCCAAGGGATCTCAGATCAAATACTTTACATTCTCCCATAGTTTCTTTGAATTGCAAAGGAGAATTTGGATTTTGACGACAAGTCACTTCCACTGTAGAGAATCCTTTCTTTACCATAAAGTATTATACACCAACTGTATATTTTATTGATCTTTATTAGATCAAGTACCATACAAAATGTACATACCTTATATAAGGAAACAATGAATCTACATGGCCTTCATGGACAGCCATCCCATATCTATTGGAAGCAAGAAAATAGACTGTATATTCATAAAGATGTAATATATACAATGTCATGTATTTCTTAAAACGCACCTAATGGGAGTCTCAATGCTTTTACAATATAAAAATACATTGCATGTACTGAAAAAATCAATGTGCTATATACATCTAGGCAAAGAGAGTGCCTTGTAGTGTATTCATAATATGTACTTACGCCGTGACAAAGGCAATTATGGCTGCTGCACCCAATGAAATAGGGATATAATGTAGATGACCAATCGCCATTGTTATAAGCCTAGAATTAGAGAATAAATACCATAAACATCTTCGGTCCATACATACACCTATTTAAAAAAACGTTGGCATCTGAAATCTGAATCTGTGACCTAGAAACACTCGTAGCCACACTATTCACCAACATACTTAGGTCTTCGCCTAAAGGTCATGTAGGAATATTCCAGTAATTACAAGATAGATCACAACTTATACCCACAATAATAAAATTAATAAGATTTCAGATTCAGATTCAGATTATTCCGATTCAGATTTCAGATGCCAACATTTTTTGAAATAGGTGTATACAAATATGTCATTACCCTGAGTTTTATATCAACTCAAATTTTGGAACAGTTTTCTTAAGAAGTCAACTCATGAATGGGATAATAATAGTAATATATTCAGTTAATATTTCATGGATACCGCTTTCTGTTAGCTACGTAGGAAATGTGTACTTCATAACCCTGAAGATGGGCGCGATGGCCGAAAGCTTGGTTCATTACACAAATTTCAAATGCAGATGAAGCAGATGAATATTTCATGGATACCGCTTTCTGTTAGATACGTAGGAAATGTGTACTTTCATAACCCTGAAGATGGCCGCAATGGCCGAAAGCTTGGTTCATTACACAAATTTCAAATGCAGATGAAGCAGATGAATATTTCATGGATACCGCTTTCTGTTAGCTACGTAGGAAATGTGTACTTTCATAACCCTGAAGATGGCCGCGATGACTGAAAGCTTGGTTCATTAAACAAATTTCAAATGCAGATGAAGCCACTACAATGTATTTAAATAGTAATATAATTATCTTTAAGCAGGATGAACCCTTCAGCTAATACAAATAGTGATATCAATGGGTGTCCTGGATAAGGGACGCACCATTAGAAATGTGAAGGGGGGGGGGGGGGGGGGGGGGGTGCATGTATGTATAACATTGGGACAAGCGGAAAAGGGCTGTATTTTGTGTTTACTTGAGTGCACATGTTATAGGTACTACATGTATATAGTGCTGCAAATGGATAAATAATTTTATTTATGTTGTTGTATATATATATTACATATATGTATGGTACGTGATGCAATTCACTCTATGAAATTGTATACAGCTAATTCAGAAAACGTTGTCGGCGATCGACTTCAAGCCTACGCGACTAGACCGAAAAGGATTATGGGTAAATATCAATGCTTCTATAAATACACTATCAAAAAGGAACGTCTCTCACGGAATATGAATCATTTCACAAATAGAAGATGGCTTTCTATGTTCTATACAAAAATGATGCACGCCTGAGCTCTTGAAATGCTAACAAGTGGATGTACAAGCGATAGCGAGTGCATTCAGTCAGCTGCATTTCAAGAGCTCAGAAGTACATACATAGAAAGCCATCTTCTATTTATTTTATATTATAAAAAGCTAAGACGAAAATTATGGAGTATTTCACTGGAAAAGACCAATATTCTGAAGTTATTGTAAACGTTCGAGTTAATTAATATCCAACATGCATGAGTTTATGTAAATTAGATGACATTCCAGCGTGCAGCGCGCGAACTTCAACTAAAATTTTATTCAAAAACAGAACAGAATCCTCAACTTCCTTGACATTTTGTTCACCATCTGCTTCTGTTTCCTTGTTTTAAAACGCGTAGGCATACATTTACAGATTCACCTGCCATTGTCGCCAAATATCAAAAGAATGCAAGCCGATTATCATATCTACCCATACTCGCTTTCGGTCTAGTCGCGTAGGCTTGAAGTCGATCGCCGACAACGTTTTCTGAATTAGCTGTATACTGTATATATATGTTGTGGTTGAATTTTTCCCACTGGTTTACATTTTTCTGAGGGTTGTTCTAAGGTTAGGTTTAGGGTTTTATAGTGGGTAAAGTTATGTGGTTAGGTTAGCTGTAAAGGATTAAACTGAAAGGAAGTGAATTAAGAAACCAAAACAATGGACTAAAAAATTTAAACCAGTGGAAAATTCCAAACCACAACATACATGTATATACCATACATTTAGGGCCAAAATTTGTTGTAGTTTTGTGATTATACAAAGTATATGTTCATTGCACAGTCTACAAGCTATAAAATACATGTACATGTACTGTCTGTGTACATGTTGTACAGCATTGCAAATCGTACAGTGTACAGTCATGTATAAAGGAACAATACTAAAAGGAGGGCTTATAGTGCTACACTTTTGACACCATTACCAGCTGTTAACATATTGAACATAAAGGCATAGCCAAAGCTATTTTTAAATAATGACAGCGCCTTGCAACACGATGCATTATACATTTGTACATAAGCTTATGTATGAACAAACACAACTATAAATGTGTAATCTTTGATTGCTAAACTGCGTTCATATAAAAGCTTAACAGACACGAGAGATAGTCGCCTCAAACTGTAGTATTTTGTGCACAAAAAACAACAGATCACCTGCCAAACCAAACCCTTTCTCGATCAACTAGTCACGAGTGATCAATCAATGATTCATACAGAATGCTTGATGATCTAAAAATGTCGGTCTTTGACCTGCTCGATTCGATTCAAAATCATACACAAATGGCCAGCAACTCCTCAAGTCAGTTGAACCTATGCATACACTTGTATTTCAAGCTTAAAACCCTAAGGATTTCTGTAGATTTCCAAAATTATTTGATGCCGCAAAAAGCTAAGTTCATTCATGTGTACATTTCCAACGACAAAATAAACAAATAATAAACGTTTCACGATGCGATTTCGCTATAATTTTCACAGCGATTCAACCAAGTCTATCGTGTAGCTACGATCCTGCTTGTAGACTCACCTGATATCGAAAAGGACAACAACAGCCGAAGGAAGGGAATATTTTACCTTTCACTTTCTCAGCAATTTCGAGGAAGTCTTGTCACGTGAGAATCACAGATTCCAAAAATAGAAACAGAATGAATGATGGGAAGGCGCGGGAAAACTACACAGGTATCCCAAGCCTAGTGTCTTTTGAAAATCATGTGAATAGCTGATATTGAAGCTATGGAACAGTCTCCCCTCTAAAGCCAAGCAGGCCACCACCTTAACATCCTTCAACAACAATATTTAACTATCAATATATATTAACCTCTTTATATTCCATATATTATAATAATTATGTAGAATTATCTTTTTACACGGCTCAAAGGGAGAGCACTTTGTAATTAATGTTAGTGATTTTGATTCCGTGTCTAAATAAAGTTCATTCATTCATTCAGCTACACTCCAATGACTCTGAACAACGGTTTCAAGTCGAGGCTATCAGGTCAGAACAAAAACTTGACCCGATAGCCTCGACTTGAAACCTTTGTACAGTCATCGGAGTGTAACTTCGATATCAGCTATTTGACATTCTACAGAGATTGTAACTAATTCACATCTTTTCATTTTTATCCAGTGTCAGAAGCATCAGTCCTCTCATGATTGGGCTATTCATGATCAGTGGGGACCCCATGGAAGGGTAGACAAGGGGGGCCATGCATCAAAGTTTATGCAAATCAGGTCAAATCTCTTGCCGAGTTAAAAATACTGGGTGTTTCTTGGTGTTGCAGTCTGCATTGTAGGGTTATAGGTTTCTTTGTATGCAGGGTAGTTTTGGTTCAAGTTCATTCTTCTCGTCCTTTGTGTTCATTGTCTGTACTGTCAGCTGGTGTTCTGCAACATCAAGAAACCTCCAAAATACTCATTCCACATGATTTATTTTACATTTTGCTCATTAATTATTCATGATGTTGATAATCGATGACGGACACCCTAAAAGGTAGACTTGGTGTTCCATTTAAATCCAAGACCCCTTATAAAGCTGTACCAAATCAAAGGTTTTTTTTTAACTTTTAGAGTTTAAAAACTCTAAAAGTTACGAGCATCCCAGTTATGCCATGTACACAATGTATGCATGGTTCCCCCCCCGAGAGAGATGGCAACACGCTTGAATCAATCTAACTTCCAAAATTTAGTATGCTCCTGACCTCCGATTGTAACAGGACGAAACATTTTGACTCGGTAGCTGAATGGTCTGTGTCAAATGCATTGGAAGACTGGATAAGAGTGTTATGACCATTGAGATAGCAGATCTCCAATGTACAAACTGTATAGCCTAGTGCTGGAGAAAGAACGTCGAATCCATTCAAGTGATATTTCCACTAGTTTTTCAACAAGGGCAAACACCTCGAAAAACTTGTAACTAATTCATCCAATCAAAACGCTCGAACAGCAGTCTTCCAACATTTAATACTACAGTTTCACATTGTTTAGAGATGACCGCGTCCTTGACAAAAGACGCATTTGTACCCGCGTCCTTGACAAGACGCATTTGTACAGACTTAGCCTCGATTCAGAAAACAGTCCATGCAATTCAAAAATGTTTCTATTGTTTTATGTCAACATTATTTCATGTTCTTATTGAATAATTTACACCGACTCGAGGCTAACCCTGTACAAATGCGTCTGAAGTCAGTAAGTACAGCGGTTTTACAACGGGATATGTGAACGCGAAAAGGGACTATTGCCACAGGCGGGATAAAATGAGTACACGTACAACAACAGGTTTTTTTCCCAACAGACTTGATAATTTAATAGCAATGATTTTCCTCAAGTAATTACAGACCATTTTACTGTACTCAACAGTTGTGTTCCGTCACTCCAAGGTTGTCATTTCCACCTGCTTGATCATGAAGACTTATTATCTAAAGCCGCATCTACACGAGCAAGTTTTCCTGGACAAGGAAAACTTGCTCATGTAGACGACACAAACATCACCAATTTTTCCTTGTCAAGGAAAACTTGTTCATGTAGATGCGACTTAAATGTAGCAGTAGTTACAATCAAAACATCTTGGTCTATTATAAATGATGTCAATCGTGAGACAAGATAAACATATTATTTATTAATAATTAAATAATATTGTAATTATTATTATGCAAAAACATCTCCAGTTAATCATTTATTTAATTAAATTTATGTCAATTAGAAATTATTAAAGTATGAATTACAGTATGGACACTCGAACCGTGAACACTTAGTTTTTTTTCTAACACAAATATATAAATTATTGATTGAGCAAATTGATCAGAAAAATGATTTATTTTGATCACTAAGTGTATTTAAACTCAATGCTGCATTTGAGAGGCTATGAGGCAATAGAAAGTTCGGAAAAAAAAGTTCGAAAAAAACTTGAAGTGTTCACGGTTCGAGTGTCCACACTGTAATATTAATAATCATTTAACTGTTTAAATTACTACATGTCAACCCAAGTTACAACTAGTAGTTTGCAGATAAGACAACAGAGCATCTTCAGCGCAGGCTTGGATGAACACCGCTGGACTCTCGAGCATGACAATTACAGAGCCACATTTTGACATGGCGTACGTCTGTCAATGACAGATGTCTATGAGCACCGCTGGACTCTCGAGCATGACAACAGAACCGCATTCAGCATATTTGACATTCATGATGTACGTCTGTCAATAACAGATGTCTACTGCAAACTCACCAGGTGGAACTTCGAGTGCTTCCGCAGCAACACCAACATTGGAAATTCTTAGTGTAATATCAATGTTCCAATCTTTATCATATATATACTCGTAAAGGGTAAAGAACAAACACTTAAACTGTGCAGCATAAATAAATACTCCTTAGTTTTACTAAAAGATGATATTTCTCTTGTTTAATTAGTGCTATTTTGGTGCTATTTAGTGCAAAATGTTGCACAGCTTTAGTGTTTGTACTCTAACAGAATCTATACAATCCTCAAGGATCTCTCTCAGAGATTCCTCTAATGGAAAGATTGTCCACAAAAGCATGCATGCATAGTTCTATTTGCTTGTGTAAACACCAAAAAATGATAACATTTTCTTTGATAAGTTATCCTGTTGAAAATCAAAGTGTCCAAGGAAAAACTTGATAAGTTGCAGAACTACATGTAGTTGTGTGGATAGATAAGGAAATCGTGTACGTTAATTTAGGTAAACAAACAAACAAATAACGTCATGTCAAGGAAAATGTGTGCACCTCGCTGGATGCACAGATAGACTTGTCACAAAACTTATGAAGAAAAATCTGATCCTGTAGACTATGTCACACCAATATTACTGAGTCAAAATTTTTATGTCATGAATATAATCATTATGCTGCCACTTTACAAAAATATGGGCATTGAAAAGCTATATACAACAGTTACATGATTGTAATAATCATGAATTAACTAATAATTATGAGGTTCCATCAACATCATCGTTATATACAACGGAAAGAAACTCATCAACACTATTAAGAATAATGTCCGACTCCCTCTCTAACGCCCCCCGTGACCCTGCTCCGCTCAATACCCCTACCGTAAGCCCAAGCCCTGCAGATTTACCCATGCCCGTGTCTGCCGTCGTGTCGCCTATGACTACCGTCTCAGTAGGGCAGACATTTAATTGTTTACAGATGTGTAGTGCATTGTCTGGTGCTGGTTTGGGCTTGGAAGTGCGGTCGTCTCCGCACATGATCATATCTACCAACGACGTGAGGCCAAGGCGGTCCAACGCCGACATGGTTCCATCCCTAGAATCCATAGTGCATACCGCTGTTTTTACTCCATTAGTCCGCAGAGTTTCGAAGATCTTTGTCAAGTCTCCCAATGGCGTCAATGTATCTTCATCCCCGGAGTCAAACTTAGGACAACATTTGTCGACCATCTCACTTGCTTCGGTGTAGGCCATGCCATTTTCAACCAGAACGTCTTTAAACTTTTCCTTGATGTCGGCGACGGTGGCATGGGCCAGAAGACCATTTTCTTGGTACTCCTTCTCCTTGGGGCAGTACCCCACTGCAGAGTACAACTTGTCTGAGAGAATCATCCCCGACATCTTTTCCAGTTCTTTGACGTGAGCTTCCATCCACGGAATCCAGACAGAGTTGCAATCAATCAAGGTACCATCCTTGTCAAAAATGACGAGTGACATTGGGAAGTTGACGGTCTTACTCTTACACCCATCGCCAGCCAAGCTAGAGAAACTAGCATGACCGACAGATGTAGTCTTATGGACTGGCCTAAGCCACGATGAACCTGGGGGTTGCAACTCATTGTTAGTATGGCGACCACAGGGTGGGGCCCGCAATGACACCCATATTATTAATTAGTAGTATTTATTAGAAATATAAATCTTAATTATTATTATTTAAAATAGCATGCATTTTTATCATATTCTTATTTTATCGTCAGTTAATGCAATGGCAATCATTCCCTGTGGTTATAACTTGCAATGTTGTGGTTGAAACAAGTCATTCATTTAGGTCAAGTATTATGATTGTCAGAAGTAGTTTTTTGTTGATATTTTCGTTGTCCCGATAGAGTACTGAAGTGTGATGTCACGAAACAAATAATTTTCGCTCAAGGTACTTAAGGCCTGGTTCAAAAAGGCAAATTGGAAAATCACATTTCTTGTAATAACTCGCTACCCTTGTTTGCTTAGGCACTCATATTTAGGCATAAGGTTATATACAAGATTTGAGAAAATTTGGATCTAACAATTATGACGTCATGAGGTCACGTGACCTTATGGTGGAAAATATAGTTTTTCTTAAATGCAGTCGCGAATTCAATTCACAATGAAATACCTTTTACGTAATATAAGACTTGATGACATTAATAACGTTATTATTATATTATTAGCATCAAGATTGCGTTTGAGAAAACCTCGGAATAATATATAGTTTAAGAGAAAACTACAGAAATATAATCTGATGAAATGGTCACGTGACCTCTTTTCCGAAATATTCTCCTTGCAAAAAGCGGAAGACAGGTTTTCTAAACGAGGGTTAATAGATGATCATAAACGTGATTATACACAACTATTTGCTTTCACTTTCCTATTAAACTGGCGACCGCAAAAATATTTTTGTTTTCAAAATTCTTTGTCACGTGGTTAACCACGTGATACGCGATTTTTGGATTTCATTCACTTAAATGAGTAGAGGATAATAAAACTCTCAAGCTGTGCCAATTTTTTGTGATGTTTAGTCAAAAATGATTAGACATTATAATTTTTTTCGTTTTTTCGTATTTTAGGCTTGCATCAGTTAATTCTTGCAAAGCCCATCACACATATCATCATCATTATCAGCATCAATTTAGGACCTCTAAACTTTTCATCAAGAACATCATCATCATCATCCCTACCAAGCTTCACACGCTGGATTTGACAGCCATCATAAATAGCGGCGTGAATAGTTTGTAACTTTATGACACCAAGCCAAAATTACAATTGACGTCCAATTCAGCGTGTAAGCTTCTTTCTTGATGTTCTTCATCCATATTGGGGATCTGAAGTTGCACCACGTATTAGTACACAAAAATTTTTTTTGTGCCGTCATCACTTCGGTATCTCTATTATAGTGTTCTGCTATAAGACTTGTTGACATTAATAACGTTATTATTACAATTTTCAGCATCATTTATGTTGTTGTTTTGCATATCTATTCATATACATGTAGTAATGAGAACTATAAATTTATAGGGACTTGCTACAACTAATCCATAAGCCAAGATATTATTAAAAAGAAAGGGATATCAAGTCGTTAGGTTTTGTACTCACAATGAGGGTTTATGTCCCATAATTTGTAACTAGCTAGTAGACAAACAAATGATTATCATAGCTGGAAAGAGCTTGTTGAAATTAGTAAAAATGTGAATTTTGGAAAAAGACGGAAGAAGAGGAGAAATGTAATTGCGAAATACACAATTTTCAAAAATCGACATTTTATATGAAAACAGTATGGAAACACAAAGAAAAACATAGACAAAATTTCGATTTACACAAACATTCATTGACAAAGTCAATTTGCAAGGAAAAACAGACAGCGACCTTTTCCAAACAAAAACACACATTTTTACTAATTTCAATGACACTCTTTCCAGCTACATTGTAACAAGAACTACACAAGCAACACGGACACATCAACAGAGAACTACACAAACCTACGGAGTTTTCAAATTACATGATAAACCCTCATTCAACGGTACACAATCGTCATTATGCATCAGTCAAAACAACACGGACACAGCAAAAGCCCATCACACACATCATCATCATCAATTTAACTACCTCTAAACTGGGTCATCATGACGTAAATGTAGTATCATCATCATCATCCCTACCAGTTACTAGAACTATCAAATCAACAGCAGTCGTACATGCCATCATCATTAACGGCATTAAAGTTATCGTAATGCAGTATTCTGACACTTACTGTGGTAGCATCTGCCACTGACAAACCCAAGTTGAGAAGGTCGCAGCTCCAAACCTCGGAGCCATGGGTTTACATCCACGGCTTAGACACTGAAGTTGCACCACGTATTAGTACACAAGACATGGGAGTGTAGGCCACACACTGATCCCAGGAATCTACTCCAACCCAGCGATTTTCCAATTTACTACACAAACACATCTTCATGTTAGAACTTACTAAAATGGCCACAAACAAGAACTACACTGGAGCCACATTGACAAAGCCCGATTTATGTTACACAATTTGTTTTGGCAGTCAACAGGAATACATATACATGTAGTAATGAGAACTATGAAATTTATAGGGACACAAACTACAACTGTACATCAACAAGAAAAGACACAAACAACACGGACATTATCAAAAAGAAAGTGACAAAAAACTCAGACACATTTAAAAGGGAATGGGTTTATGTCCCATAACTTGTAACTAGAACTACCCAAATACAGAGTCAATAAGAAAAAACAATCCAAAATGTAGCCAATTATCCAGAACTACATTTAACACAAACAACACGGACACATCAACAAGAACTAGACAAATGTAATGACACATCAACAAGAACTACACAAACAACAGACACATCAACAAGAACTACACAAACAACACTGACACATCAACAAGAACTACACACACAAACAGTACAGACACACACAAGAACTAACAAACAACACGGACACTGTCAACAAGAACTACACAAACAACACGGACACATCAACAAACTACACAAACAACACGGACACATCAACAAAACTACACAAACAACACGGACACATCAACAAGAACTACACAAACAACACGGACACATCAACAAGAACTACACAAACAACACGGACACATCAACAAGAACTACACACAAACAACACGGACACATCAACAAGAACTACACAAACAACACGGACACATCAACAAGAACTACACAAACAACACGGACACATCAACAAGAACTACACAAACAACACGGACACATCAACAAGAACTACACAAACAACACGGACACATCAACAAGAACTACACAAACAACACGGACACATCAACAAGAACTACACAAACAACACGGACACATCAACAAGAACTACACAAACAACACGGACACATCAACAAGAACTACACAAACAACACACGGACACACATCAACAAGAACTACACAAAAACACAGACACATCAACAAGAACTATACAAACAACACGGACACATCAACAAGAACTACACAAACAACACGGACACATCAACAAGAACTACACAAAACACACGGACACATCAACAAGAACTACACAAACAACACGGACACATCAACAAGAACTACACAAACAACACGGACACATCAACAAGAACTACACAAACAACACAGACACATCAACAAGAACTACACAAACAACACGGACACATCAACAAGAACTACACAAACAACACAGACACATCAACAAGAACTACACACAAACAACACGGACACATCAACAAGAACTACACAAACAACAACGGACACATCAACACAGACACATCAACAAGAACTACACAAACAACACTGACACATCAACAAGAACTACACAAACAACACGGACACATCAACAAGAACTACACAAACAACAGACACATCAACAAGAACTACACAAACAACACGGACACATCAACAAGAACTACACAAACAACACGGACACATCAACAAGAACTACACAAACAACACAGACACATCAACAAGAACTACACAAACAACACGGACACATCAACAAGAACTACACAAACAAACACGGACACATCAACAAGAACTACACAAACAACACGGACACATCAACAAGAACTACACAAACAACACGGACACATCAACAAGAACTACACAAACAACACAGACACAGAACCATCAAGAACTACACAAACAACACAGACACATCAACAAGAACTACACAAACAACACAGACACATCAACAAGAACTACACAAACACATCAACAAGAACTACACAAACAACACAGACACATCAACAAGAACTACACAAACAACACAGACACATCAACAAGAACTACACAAACAACACACAGACACATCAACAAGAACTACACAAAAACACACACATCAACAAGAACTACACAAACAACACAGACACATCAACAAGAACTACACAAACAACACGGACACATCAACAAGAACTACACAAACAACACAGACACATCAACAAGAACTACACAAACACATCAACAAGAACACAAACAACACAGACACATCAACAAGAACTACACAAACACATCAACAAGAACTACACAAACACATCAACAAGAACTACACAAACAACAGACACATCAACAAGAACTACACAAACAACACAGACACATCAACAAGAACTACACAAACAACACAGACACACCAACAAGAACTGATGATATTATACATGTAACTACAGTGTACATGTACACAAACAACACAGTCAACAAGAAGCTACATGTGCAGATACACAACACAACATTTAAACACCACGTGAATGTACATACATTGATACACGTAACACCATGTGGATTATTGGCACAATGGTGAACCCTGTACCCCACCCCACACTGTTCAACTGGTGGATTCTTTTCTCTCAATGATACCGTCACACCTCTCCCCTCCCCTGACAAAGGGATTGTTTCACCCCTTCAACTGACCAGGACATATCCCACCCTCATTACTCCCTTCCCTTTCCCTCCCTTCTCCTCCCATGACAGGATTATTGTGTCCAACTGAAAAGACTAGGACTATTGTACACCAAGCATGGGTACCCACAGTATATGCCCCCCTCCTCTCCCACGACAGGACTATTGTTTCCAACTGATTAAGGACTATAGTACACCAAGCATGGGTACCCACAGGATATGCCCCACCCTGATAACTCCCCTCCTCTCCCATGACAGGACTATTGTGTCCAACTGATTAAGGACCCTCGACTGATGGATATAGTACACCAAGCATGGATGCCCCTTGGAGCAAGCCCTGCCCTTAGTACCCTTAATCCACTTGTTGTACCTCTGTCTTTGGGATCATTTGGTGCTTTCTCAATCCACATGTCACAATCAACAACTCGTTTGATTGTAGGGAATTCGTGTCCCATTTCAGCACTTTCTACGCGCTCATTGAGTAGCGGCGGTTCATAACTGTATCCAGGACCATTCTCCCTATAGATGATCATGATATCAGCACCAACATATAAACACACAAATGCATACTTACCCTTGCGGTATAACAGTCTTAATGCACTCTTACGCGATATTAAATCACATGGTCAGGAATTACATGGCTTTGGCATTTATTAAAGGACGTGCAAGAATAGTGCGAGTGATCAAAACCCAAATTCTCCTTTGAAAATCAAAGAATTTTGAGAAGAATGAGGTGTAATGTAATCATGTAATTTCAAAGCTCATAGGACAAAAAATTATCATAGCTGGAAAGAGCTCGTTGAAATTAGTAAAAATGTGAAGTTTGGAAAAGATCGCTTCACAAATTGCGAAGATATGAATTTTCAAAAATTTTATATGAAAACCTTTGTTTGTAGTACCAGCGTAAATTTCCAAAGATTTTCATATAACATTTCGATTTTTGAAAATTCATATCTTTGCAATTTGTGAAGTGATCTTTTCCAAACTTCACATTTTTACTAATTTCAAAGAGCTCTTTCCAGCTATGATAATCATTTTTTGTCCTATGAGTTTTGAAATTACATGATAAACCCTCATTTAGATTGCATTATTCTTGTATGGACCCCCTCAAAACGCTGAAACATTCGACAATTTATTACCACCCATTTGCAATGCTACAAGAACATCAAGGTGATGTAATGACTAGTATGTTTTCAAGAGACTCGAAATTAGCCACATTCTGTCGTCAAAGTTGATTACAATAGCCCACTTTCGATATAAAGTATGTTACACTTGTCATATTCAAGGGAATAATAAATATTACTCGGTGGAAAGTTGAAATATGGGCTTTCTTTTTCTTGTGGCCATAAATCGCCAACTGGATGCCAAGACGCATGAGCTCTGTGCCACTGGGGAAACCAAGGGCTCATTGCCAAAATCTGCCGAGTGAACCATGCTTATAGAGCGTCTTGTTGAATTTATTATTAATCTCTTACCATTGAGCATTATTCCCCTGAAACTTTATGTGAAACATATACCAAAGTCAGCTATTGGTTGCGTACAGTAATGTCAAGGGTGTTAATTATTGATGTCTCAGCTTTTGGGAGTTATTGTCGTTGAAGCACTTGCATTACAATTATAATTTGTCAGGTTTTGTTGTTGTTGAAATTTTTTTTTCCAGCAAATTTTCCCATCGATTAATTTCACTGTTTTTGTTGAAGTGTGATGACACATAAATTTTTTGCTTAGAATGTAGCAATTACAGTGCGACGCTAAAAACTATGGCCACCTTTAATGTATTTACAGTACCGGTCAGAATAAAGCGAACAACGCACACGAAACGCAAACAAAACGCAGCCCAAATGCAGTAACGCATTTTTTTTAACGCGTTTGCAAACGCGTATTTCTTAAACGCGTATTTCTTTGTTACTCAATTTCTATAGGTATTGTTTTCTTTTGTGAAGTGAAACAGAAGAACCTCTCACGCACGGCAAACATAATAAAGACTGTAAACCGAAACCAAGTTTATCGGATCGTATATTTAGCATGTCATTTGGGTCACAGAACGTTTAAAAGTTTACTTCGCTTCAATAAAACACTTCAATTCTGTTTCTCAACTTATAAGCTCTAATTTAAGCTAAGTTTGATAGTTCCTTGTTACGTAGAACCCGAGATATGAATACAAATAAACCGCTTGATCGACCGGCGTGACAAACATGAACAATCGATTAGCGTCTTTCGGCGTCACACATTTGAACTCTGAAGTACACTTCAAAAGTTTACTTCGCATCAATAAAACGCCTCAATTCTGTTTCTCAACTTATAAACTACAATTTAAGCTAAGTTTGATAGTTCCTTGTTGCGTAGAACCCGAGATACGAATACAAATAAACTGCTTGATCGATCGGCGTGACAGACATGAATGCATGAACGGCCATCGAAGGTCTGTTTGGCGTCACACATTTGAACTCTGAATACACTTCAAAAGTTTACTTCGCATCAATAAAACGCCTCAATTCTGTTTCTCAACTTATAAACTACAATTTAAGCTAAGTTTGATAGTTCCTTGTTACGTAGAACCCGAGATATGAATACAAATAAACTGCTTGATCGACCGGCGTGACAGACATGAACGATCGAAGCGTCTTACAGTTTAATTCGAAAGTTTACATGTACTTCGCATCAATAAGCTTCAAGGCAATGTTTGGTGATTAGTTGGCCGATTAGTTTTTAATAACCTGTATTGTGTCGGTTTTTACTGATATTTTCAGTCAAACGCGTTTGCCAAATACGTAAACGCAAACGCGCATACGCGTTTTTTCCAAACGCAACGCACTCGCAAAATTAACGTGTTTTTTGGTTCGCTTTATTCTGACCGGTACTGTACATACTTCTGTCTCAACCTAAAACTATAGAATGTCTCGCCATGCCGGAAGCATTCAGATTGGCTATAATAACGGCAACAGAAGTATGTGAATACATTACAGGAGGTCACAGTGTTGCGCTGTAATTGCTTTACAAGTTCAAGGCTGAAATTTCAAGTTCAAAATTGCAGATAATATGTAATTCAGTCAATTCACCGATTCAGCTCTTGAAAGCTCACATGGTGTACTTGCCCCTGTCCTGTGTACAGCCCTGGTTACTGTCACCAAAGAGTTTGGACATTGTCCATGAATTGCCGTACAAACACACTAACTTTTGTACAGCTTATAGACCAGATTTATTTGTTCGATTCTCTAAATATTAGCAAAACTATTTCAAATAAGGTTGATAAACGAGATTTTGCTAATATTTAGAGAATCGAACACCTAAATAGAGTTGATAAACTGTACAAAAGTTAGTGCGTTTGTACGGCAATTCATGGACAATGTACAGACTTTTTGGTGACAGTAACGTAAAGTACACCACGTAAGCTCAGAGGCCAATCGGTGAATTGTCTCGAGATTCAATGCTTAATCATACCTCATGCATAATTAGTTTTTACAAAATTTCATTATTTTTTTTTATATCTAGAAATAGTGAAAATAAAGCCTTGCCAATTGACCAATGTTGTGAAATTAAGTATTTTCTTGTAGTTTTATTAGTGTTTTGATTTGTATATTATCTCAATGTTGTAACTATATTGATATGTTTGTAACAATACATTGTAAAATTTACAAAATCATTGAATAAAACTGTTAAAAAATAAAAAATAAAAAAAAAAAACCAGTATGCACAAAAATAAGGTACATGTATTTAGGATCATCGGTCTGAAGTTTGTCTGAAAGTTTTGTAGTCATCAGGATTATACACATCCTCGGGAACCCAGGGTATATTCTGTCGCTCGTTAGTCGCTTCCAGAGAAATACCCCTGGGAACGAAGTCTGTTGGAACTTGTTTCGGAAGTCAAAATTCAATATGGCGGCTGTCCAACAAAGCAAAACATACTTGATACTGATTGATTGGTCAAACGTCCTAGGTCGAACATCAGAAACGAGATGAATTTTGACTTCCAGAACAAGTTCCAACAGACTTCGTTCCCAGGCGTATTTCTTCTGGGAGCGAGTAACGAGCGACAGAATATACCCCTGGGTTCCCGAGGTGGTTACTGCGATTCTCAGTATTATGCGAACTCAGACCTGATTCAAGCAGTCGGCTGGAACTTGGTTTTTCGCTGCCGTCAATCAACATAAAAAATCAGTAAACTTAAAAATATATGTCAGAAGACCCACCAAATGGAAACCAAATATGATTTTGAGCTAAATTATGGATCATTTGGTCGAAGAATGTATTTAGTTTTGAATTTGATTGACGGTAGCGAAACACCAAGTTCCAGCCGACTGTTTGAATGTCTGAGTTCACATATTACTGAGAACTGCAGTAATACATGTACTTCAACGACAATAGTTTGAAATACCAAGAAGCGCATGTAATACTATTCATTAATGACCAGTAACACTATACCACCAGAACATACCAGCGTTATCCTAAGGAAGAAACAGTTAAAAAACAAACCTGTAAACTGAAGCTCTAAAACTTTCCAAAACGTGACTTCTAAAGATAACCCTTTTGCAGCATACAATTCAATCACATATTGATACTACTAGCTACATCAACATTCTGGTTATAAAATCTGCCGAAATGGCTGTCATATCTTCAACACAAACATCACAATTCATCGATCAGACACTAGTTCTCACATGGGTAATTTCATGTTACTGTCACGAAAATGTTCGAACATTGTTGTAGTTTTGCTGTACGAACTTACTAATTTTCGTCTAAATTACCAAACTCGTTATTTAAGGAGGGTTTATCATGTAATTTCAAAACTCATAGGACAAAAAATGATTATCATAGCTGGAAAGAGCTCGTTGAAATTAGTAAAAATGTGAAGTTTGGAAAAGATCGCTCCACAAATTACGAAGATATGAATTTTCAAAAATTGAAATTTTATATGAAAACCTTTGGAAATTTACGCTGGTAGGCAACTCTTGCCTCCAACAAAGGTTTTCATACAAAATTTCGATTTTATTTGTGAAGCGATCTTTTCCAACTTCACATTTTTACTAATTTCAACGAGCTCTTTCCAGCTATGATAATCATTTTTTTGTCCTATGAGTTTTGAAATTATGTGATAAACCCTCATTTGGTTCCCTAAATGTGAGCAAATGTATTTTGGGTAAGTATAGAGAATGTGGTTTTGGTATTATTTAGGCACTAAATAGTAATAAAAACGAGTTTGATAATTTAGACGAAAATTAGTAAGTTCGCACAGCAAAATCACAGCAATGTCCGAACATTTGTGACCGTAACATGAAGTATCCCGCATGAGAACTACAGTGTCGAATCTGTGAATTACACGTCTGTTCAATGTTTGTGTGGGCTGTTTACTCTATGTTTACTGGGAATCGTGTATCTAATATAGCTACATGATTGTATTTCTGCAGAAGGTCTATTGATCTTTTTCGAAATCTTACAACATTGTGCACTTGTCTCCTGTAGCAACAGAGTATGTACATAAAAAAAGAAACTCTTGACGTGCAGTAATGAATTAGTAGGTAATAGTGTACCAAATCACTTGTCGTTCGACTGTTGGCATTTGTTGGTCGACTAGCTGTTGGTCATTTGTTGGTCAACTGTCGGTCATTTGTTGGCCAAGTGATTTGGTATGCTATTCTACACTATTACCAAATTACTAAATGTCTAAATTCATACATTCCTCTTGTACTGATTGACTTTACAACAGTTTGTCAAGACGTCAAGCTACCCAACAAAATTGAGTCTACTCAAACAATACAGCGATGTCAGAACTTAAATCCATCTTAAAGATTATCCTCAACACTGGCTGCAATGATGACTATATGTTTAGTATATACCACTCAAGTGAATAGTACTTTTCGCGCACTCTGATTGGCTACTCAATCTCGGAATATCCTTGGCTATTCACCTCCGACCAAAACAAAGATGGCTTCACGTTTCGCGAGCGTGTCTCTTCCTTCTTGAAAATAAATTTGATATATTTGGCTGGCTATTCACTTGTGTGGTATATGCTAAAACAAATTATTATTCCCCTCAGTGTTGGTGAGTGGTGGTAGATATTTACCTTCCGGCTTGGTAAATATCCACCACTACTCATGATCACCTCCACTTCTAGGAATAATATTGTTAATAATAAATATCCTGAAGTACGTAAGTTAAGCAAGGATAGTCAGTCTCACTAACAATCAACAAGTGCTACCTGTCCTCATACATGTAAGACCTGGCTATATATGCTGTTCAACATTGCAGACAAATATGGTAGTACTAAAGTATGATAGAGTGCAAACACTAAAACCGTGAAACAGTACAAACTATTTAATGCTAAACAGCACCAATGAAACAATAGAAAACAAAAGACATTGCACTATTTAGTGCTAATTAAAGTTAGCAGTTTCACGGTTTTAGTGTTTGCACTCTATCAAACAGCAATCAAGCTAGGCCAAGGACTGACTATCTTTGCTAGGGAACAGTACCAGGTACATTGTACATGTAACTCTATGGGTGACGTCATCATTGCATCTGGTGTAATATGTTGACATAATTTAAACACTTTCTTCACTTACATACATCATACTTAAGACTGTTTAGTGCAGTAGTAGTCATAGTCTTACCCTGCAGTTTGCTTGACCATAACCAGCTCTTCATTCGAGTTGACGCCAAACCCGCTACCATCAGAAAACAGTGCTATTGCTTTCAAACCTTCAACAACAACAGTAACAGTTTGGTTTATAGAGTACCGAAGTGATAACGTCATAAAAATAACCTTTTCGCTTTATCAACTTTCGATCAATTTTGAAAGAACATCAATAAAGAAGCCTACATGCCAAATTTGAGAGCAATCGTTTAAATAGCAGCTGAGATATGCCCAGTTGAATATACATGTATAATTTCCCCACACAAATCACTGTTTAAGCCCGAAATTACAGTGATTTGTGTGGGGAAATTATATATTCAACTGCAATATATATTCAATATAATATTCAATCGAAAGTTGATCAAGCGAAAATTATTATTTTCGTGACGTCACATTTCGGTACTCTATTGAATTTGCCATACAAAAATAACAGTAAGAAATTACCAAAAAAGTAGTTTGAGTTTGAGAGGAATCTGTAGATGGAGGCTTTTAACAGCTTTGGATTACCAGTTATTTTACTGACATAGGGGTCACATACAATGTAGCACTTTAATAGAATGCCATGATCTATCATGATCCTGTCAAGATTGTCAGTCTGGGAATTCCCAGCATTTTCGCCTCTTCATGTCCGGGGCTTGAAGCCTTCAGCCTTCAAGTCCAGATTTTAAAGTCAGTGAAGTGTGAGTGTATAAACGATTGATTGAAGACAACTTTAAACATACTCAGTCCATAACTAACATTACTGACCTCGTACTTGGTTAATATTACAGAATAGAATAAATACCTATAAACGACGACTGGCTTGATGTATATCTTGTAACACCCGCTTTAACTGGTCTCTTGAGAAATTGTCTTGCTATTACATGTAAAGCCATGGTGATATTCTAAACAAGAAATACAAACATGTGAGAACCAAAGGTTGGTTGGTTGGTAGGTTGGTTGGTAGGTAGGTAGGTAGGTAGGTTGGTAGGTTGGTAGGTTGGTTGGTTGGTTGGTAGGTTGGTTGGTAGGTAGGTAGGGTTGGTTGGTAGGTTGGGTAGGTTGGTTGGTTGGTTGGTTGGTAGGTTGGTTGGTTGGTTGGTAGGTTGGTAGGTTGGTAGGTTGGTGGTTGGTAGGTTGGTAGGTTGGTAGGTTGGTAGGTTGGTAGGTTGGTAGGTTGGTAGGTTGGTAGGTTGGTAGGTAGGGTAGGTGGTAGGTAGGTAGGTAGGTAGGTTGGTTGGATGGAGGTTGGTGGTTGGTAGGTTGGTTGGTAGGTTGGTTGGATGGATGGATGGATGGATGGATGGATGGAGGTTGGGATGGATGGATGGATGGATGGATGGATGGATGGATGGATGGATGGATGGATGGATGGATGGTGGATGGATGGATGGATGGATGGATGGATGGATGGATGGATGGATGGATGGATGGATGGATGGATGGATGGATGGATGGATGGATGGATGGATGGATGGATGGATGGATGGATGGATGGATGGATGGATGGATGGATAGATAGATAGATAGATAGATAGATAGATAGATAGATAGATAGATAGATAGATAGATAGATAGATAGATAGATAGATAGATAGATAGATAGATAGATAGATAGATAGATAGATAGATCAACTTTATTTACGTGTCAAAATGTAATAGCTGAGGGGAAAATCCCTCTACTAATAGGGGACACCTAAAACTAAATATAAAATATAAAAAAAAAATATACGTATAGAATTCACAATATAAAATTATATAAATATAATATAAAACCTTATAATAAAATATGAAGTACATTGATACAATGTAACTTTCTACTGGAGTAAGGAACCATACATGTAACTGTTCAGGCTCCAGTTGTAGGAAAGGTTGAATAGCTCTAGAGAGCAACCAGATAAATCCTTATTCAGGCCCCGCGGTTGTACGAAAGGTTGATAGTTGTAGCTCCAGCAACAAGATAAATCCTTATTCAGGCCCCACGGTTGTACGAAAGGTTGATCATACAGTTGTAGCTCCAGCAACCAGATAAAACCATATCCAGTGGATAAGTTGATGATGTTATCTAATAAACTTACCAGGGATAAAACCAGGGCCTAGCTATCAAATTTGACATTGCTTTTCATTGAAAGCAAAGCCCCATGACAGCCCCATATAAGAACAATGTAAGTTAATTTCCGTGTACAGACAAGCTAAAACACAAGTACCTTTGTCACTTAGGTAGACCACAAATCCTAAAATATGTTAACGAATGCTTGAAGGATTAAGGTTGTTTTTATGAATGGAGCAATAACAATGGGAGGTTTTGTAGAATGCGTTGTTGACGTCAATATATGACGTCAATGGCAGTCAAACTTGCTCAAAAACTCAATATTTTAGATCGATAAAGACAATCCAAACATCTGTATATATAGCCATGTGACGATATGTGCAGACAAAAATGTCATCTCGTTGCTTGATGTATTAAAAACTAACAGATTGTATAAGCTAGGTTCGAACATCTACCTTACCTTGTTATACAAATCAATCCCTTGGAATAACTTTATAACCAGAATGCATAAATTCCAAATAAATATACTCATAAATGTAGAGTTTCTGGTTGTACAGTATTGGGGATATTGCAGGTCCAAAATTGGGGTTTTCAACGACAAGATTTGCGAATGTTTTTACCAAGATTCTAAGAAACGATTTGTTATTTTGTGGATTAGTTTTATTCCAAGTACTGCAGAAGTAGCTCATTAAATCCCCCCCCCCCCCCCCTTGCACGCGTTATAAAAGGTCAGAAAGCGTAAAATAAACTCAAAACAACATACAAAATTCTGACAAGAATACGAAGATATCTCAAACAAATATTTTAAATTACCGAACAAGATCGGATTCACAAGATCATATGACAGATTACATTGTAATAGTGATTTCACTGACCGAAAACGAAAAATATAAGCTTATTTAAATTTTAGAACGATTTTAAAGACGTGTAAGCTTATATGAAATAAAACTAAGGCAATTGAAGTAGAAAATGCCATAAAATCCCCATAAAATGTAGTGGAGAAATAAAAAAATGTAACCATGTTATGTAAGACGGCCATGTAAGCTTACATTTCTTTATTCCAACAAGAACTGCAGAAATAAACATACACGAAGATTACTGACGATATCTCTCGTATAAATAATTCCCTAAAAACTTAGAAATACATACTGATATGTATATGCAAGCTAAAACAAAACGATCGGAGTGAAGAATATAATAAATTCACAGCGAAAACAGAGCCTGAAGAATAAATCTGTAGCGAATAAAGCGGGCAAATATATTTCAACGCGACAATTTTTCTAACCGGTTTTGAAATCAATTTTCTTCCACATTTGAAGACCAAAAATTTGGAATTGAATAAACTAACCTTTAGAATTCTTGAAGAAGTGAAGATTAAGAGCTAATACCAGAATCCGAGTGAGCAGATAACGTTTTCTTTTTCAATCTCAAAGAAGAACATCCGCCATCAAAATCATACCGTTGAACGAACGACCGAGGTATTTATAGCAAAGTTCACGTGATCATGTAGTCACGTGGATAACCGGTTTTGACCAGTTTATTTCGAAGGACTTTGATCTTTGAGTTACCACAGGCAGCCCGCGACAGAAATTTAGTCATTCATTGTTCTTTTGGGAAAGATAATTAGATTTTGTATAAATCCTGACATTGTTAACTTAGGAATTTATCATAGTCTTCCATAGGAGTTCGTATATCGTTTTAACGCCTGTAATTTTAAAACGTAAAGTGGTCTGAATCAGTTGCTCCGCTATCGAGATTTGGGCTACCTGTGGTGAGCTTTATAAAATCGGCCTACAGGCCACAAGCAGCTAGTCCGTCCTATGCACCCTTCTTATTTTCGGGATCCCGAAAATAAGAACGGGTGCATGCATAGGAGACTAACAAGCAGCCCGACCATTTCTTTTGAGGCTAATTATAATTTATAGATAAACAAGACGCTCAATGAGCGTTCACTCGGGCATTGTGAAAAGGAAAATGTCAGTTGTTCGAGGAAGTACTTGAAAATGAATGCCAGTTGGTTGAAGAACAAGGACAATGTCAGCTGCGCGAGGAGAGACCTGACAATGACTGACAGTTGCGTGACGAGGGAGACTATGTATATACATGTATGTGTCGAGTTCATTTGATTTGCCTTTGAGTTCATTTGATTACTTTTTGACTTTGAGTTCAATTGATTTGATTTTGATGAGTTTGTGTAAAGGCCCCCTCCAGGAGGGGTTAATGGTATCTGTTCTGTGAAATAACTGTTCTTCCAGTACTTTCCTGGGAAATCTAAAATGATTTTCGCATTTGACTATATTTGTATATTATATGGAACAATGAACTATTATCCCATAAAAATATGAAATATACAGAATATATATTAGGTTATATGGATAGGAAATGTTTTTGTTCCTGGGAATTGTTTTATTTTATAAATAGTACCTTATTTAAGTACTTTTTTTTAATGTGTGTGTGTGTTTTTTGGTTAGAAAATATTCTCTCTCCTGGGAAAAATTTTCTGATATTTTCTCTCCTGGGAAATTTTTTTCTGGGAAGACTTCTGGCTGGGTGAATAGAACAGATGTTATTGTCCCAGGGGACCACTAACCCCTCCTGCCCCTCTCTAGCTTCAGATCCCGAAACGTCGAGTTTGGAATCGAGTTCGGGTTCGAGTTACGGTTCGAACGTCGAATAAAACAAGGACATCAGTTCTTCAATACAATATAATTTCTCTGACGTCATGACAATCAGTGACAGTTGAGTGACGAGGGAGACTATTAGTCCGGTGAGTACGAACATGATACGTCTTGAGGTTGCATAGGTCAGATGGTTCCGATAACGGCCTCGCGTTTTGTTTAAAAAAAAAATATTTTAAGCGAGCTTCTAGTCCTTTTACCACTTCTAGTCATTGAACGATGAACTAGAATCCTGACCTTTTAATAGCTTGAAGATCTACAGCTGCTTTCAAAACTAAGATTCATAATCTACTTGAGTCCTGTGTCTCCTTTATCTTTTCAAATCTGCGGAGTAATCTTGAAACTCCGGATACGATTAAATACGTCGCATACTCGTCATTTTGAAGCCGAACAAAACTACTACTACTACTACTACTACTACTACCGAAATCCGCATTTTCTAACTCGGGCGGCCTGCGGCCTGGGCCCGAGTAATAACTAAATATTTCAGCGTTATTGTGACAATTATGCAGGTGAGCCTTATGAAGTGCGAGGTGCGCGCACTCTGATTGGTCATATAATTACGTCATTTTATAATTAATCGAGGTAAATTTATGTAAATATTCACCTATAATCACTAAGCCTGAGGCAAATAATTGTTTTAGCATAATTACGCAGAGAAATATCAGAGAAATTTGGTGGAAAACGTCAAAAAAGATCATTTATTTGCAGAACCCTAAATATCTTCAACCATTTATATTTAGAGGCCATCCGTCAACTGAAAGCGTAAAAATCGCGACAGACTGTAAAACTACTCGTTTGGTATTTTGGCAATACAGTCGAACCTCCCGTAAGCGACCAACCAAAATGTCAAGCTTTTTGGTCGCTTACGAGAGGGCGGTCGCTTACGAGAGGTTCCAACTTCAGTGATTTGACTTGGCCGACTAAACTTTTGGTATTTTGGAAAACTGGTCGGTTAGGAGAGGTGGTCGCTTACGAGAGTGGTCGCAACCGGAGGTTCAACTGTATACCGAAAATATTCAGCAACACAGGAAGCCCAATATCACCCACGCTTTACCACAGGAAACCCATCAAAAACAAAGTATTTATTTAGCTATCACTCTCAGAAGAAATACATATGTACGTAGCGTACCAGTCGCTACCTGCAGCTCACTGAAATGATCAACTTGCAGATACAAATGAAAGGTTTGGGAGTTTGTTTTGCTAATCAAATACGTTTTTTGTTACAAACCGAACGGGCCATATCGAATTCCCCGCTGTGCTAAAATTATAAAGTGTTCATCGTTGACTGATGAAGACTGAAGTTCAGTCAAAAATTGACCGAAATCGACGAGTGATTCGATGTATGTTTCAATTTGATCATTTGTTCTTTTCACTATGTCCATTAGAATGACTGCACGTGGGGATTTAAACGGCGAATCGTCGGCTTTACTCGATCCAACGGCCTCTATTTCCTCCATAACGCCAATCGAAGATCAAAACGACCAAGTTCAAGAGGAGACAAACTACAAGGTCTATCCTCAACGGTGGTATATTTTGATTGTATTTACTCTGTTTAATGCTGCTGCGAATTTACTATGGAATACGTGGCCCCCTGTACAAGAGACATGCCAGCTTGTGTTTGGCTGGACGAAGACGAACGTGTTAGTGATAGGAGCGTTGCAAGCTGTGGGGTCTATAATCAGCGTGGTTCCTTCATCATGGTATATCGACACCAAAGGTACGAAGATCTATACTTCACAGCTTTATTATCGTTCAAATCAACTCTCAAGGAAATATATAACAGATATAAAGCCCTTTAGCTTGGCTCAGTACAGTGTTTTGTCATTTTTTTAAATTAAAATATGTAATTTGTTCTCTCATTCATTCAATCCCACATCAATGCATTTAAGTTTCACGAGAAAACATGAGAAATAAAATAAACGATCTCAAATGGGAAACCTTTGAGGCAATATCGAAAGAGGTCTACAACAACTTTTTATTTTAAATTTAAAAGCAATTTTAAAAATTGTACTGATTATAAAATTAGGTCACCTCTAGAAATGCTAATGATGGTTGTTCAGTTCATTATCATAATGATCTTATATATTTCTCTTTAGTAGCTTTAAATATATGACCCTTTTTAACCTTTCAAGAAATTAAGCAAAATATTATCCATATATGCTACAAATGTACATGACGTACTGTATAACATATGTTTATATTTTTTGATAATTAAAATAAAGAGATTTAATTAAATTTTTTTTTTTTGATCTGACACATTTTTACCTCTATAGATCATTGCAGCATCACATATCAAAAAACTCTTGACATTACTAATGGCTGTTCAAACAATCCTATGTCATGTTTACACTTGAGTGCTTTACCAAGGGAGAAATCAGAAAACTATATTGTTTCTTGAGCGGTAAACCTTAGTTTTCTGATTTGCTGTTTAAACATGGCATAAAAAGCAATAAAAATTCAAAGAAGTTTTTGTGTTAATAACAATAGCATTGAATATTACAGACTGAAGATTTTATTAAAAAATAATAATATTAATTTAATTCAAACTGATGCAATATCTCATCCGTATAACAAAATAGCACTTCAACTAAAAGTTTGTTTTGGAGGATTAATATATATATATAATGACAGAACAGCTGACTAATTAAAGTAGACTGATTCCATATTAAGTCGCTGTTTTCACTCTTTTACCCTGATGGTCGCTCAGCTAGCGTCGGTTGGTGAGCGAAAGTCAGAATCGACAAAGAGCGAACAGACCGACTTATGGAATCAGTCTATAATTAAAGATGGAACTACATACAGTTTGTAGCTGCATGTTCTGACAAAATCCAGTACATGTATGTAAATTAACTCTACTGATCGACTTTTAACATTGACATTTTTATTGATTTTGGGCCAATCATACATACAGTACTTGTACATGCAGTGGCATATAGACAGACCCAGCGGGGAGGCATAGGGTTGATTGGATGGGGGGGAGGGGGGAGGTTGCTGGGGGTTTTCCAGACCCCCCTGTCATACCTGAGGTTCAATGATATTTGATTGTATAATTATCCTAGAATCTAGTTTTGCCACAGGTTATACGTTTGGACCCCGTCTCAAATATTCCTGGATCCACTTCCGCTTCTTCTGCCTGCGTGGCAGCCCAAAGGGTACAGATCGGAGGAACTAGGGATTAGAAGGGATCGGAGGGGGAAGGGGATGTCCCTTTGGGTGGCCATGTAGGCTAGCTGCTGATCGATGTGCATGCATGTATGTACTCGCCTCACTCTCTTCGTGTTCATCTCATCTCATTCTAGCTCTCATGGCCTGAACAAGTATACTCAATCAAACTTCAACTTTCTCGGTGGAGTTTCGGGGAAAGGGACTGTACATGCATGGCTTTAACTACATGTACATTTAGTCTCATACACAACCATTATTAGACTGTGTCGTCATGCAAAAGAGCGTTGCATGACGACACTAATAATGGCTGCGTAGGAGACTAGATTCTAACATAAAGCATATATATATAAGGTTCACGATCAGATCAGCTGGCATGGCATCTGATCCTGGCCATAAAATTTCCCATTTGTTCCAAATCTTGTGCTATAGCTGCATTTTACATCATAATTAATTTACATAATGAATGTCCATTTGGCTTGCATATGTTTAAAACTATGAATGGCCTTGTTCCCAAGCAACAATTAATTAACCCAAACGGTTAAATCTTAGAAATTGATTTTCAACTTATTTCCTGACTTTTATAGGTCTCAGAGTTGCCGTCATCACCTCACTTTCGCTTCAAGTTGTTGGCGTCCTTTGTGAAGTGTTGCCACTCCATCCCTACTGGGTGCGGACCACGATGATCACATTCGGTGAATTCCTCATCTCAATAGCCGTCCCTGCAGTTCAAAATGTTGGTGTCGTTGTTCTTTCTGCAACGTGGTTTCCTCCCAATGAGAGAATGACGGCAACTGCTATAGCGACGCTGGCATCATACCTCGGCTCAGCCACGAGTTACATCATGGGCCCATATATTGTCCCTGATGTTGATTATGGCAATATTACGTACCGAAAAGGAGAGAAGATAGACATTGATCTACTTCGTAACATGACGTCACAAAAACACCTTGACTTTCTGGAGAGTAAAATAAATGAATATATACTTGCGGAGTGCATTATTTTGGGGATATTGTTCTTTGTGGCACTTATTTATTTCCCTGCGAAACCACCAACCCCACCGTGCAAGTCCTCTGCAATGGAACGCCTTGACTTTTGCCTGGGCGCCAAGACACTTCTCAAAAACCGTCACTTTTGGTTGTTGTTGGTTGTGTTTGGTGTCAGTAATGGAATCAACTGGGGCTGGTCTAGTGTCCAGGATTTGATCTTTTCGCATGTCGGAATAAGTCAGAAGGCTGCTGGATGGCTTGGTTTCTCTGGAAACATTGCATCTCTTGTTGCTATTATCTTTTCTTGGTAAGTATTAGAACATGTGTACTTGTTTTCTGTTGTTGTTTTAATTTGTCAATCTTCGTTTATTTTAATTATTTTATCCTTCCTCTTCATTCCCTCTTGCCTTCCGTCCCTCATTCTCTCCTTCATTCCCTCTTGCATTCCTTCCTTCCTTCCTACCTTCTTCACTTCTTTTCTTCATTTGCTCCTTTGCTCCCTCATTTCCGTGCTATCACGATTGCTGCATTTCATCCTATCCTTCATCAAAGTTTTCCCTCCCTTTTTTTGCTTGCTTGCTTCATTTTATCGTTATTCCCTTTCTTCCTTTCTTCTTTCCTTTCTTTTTCCCTCAGCTCCATTTCTTCCTTCCTCACACCCTCACATGCACCCTCATGTCCTTGCTTCCTTCTTTCCTTTCTTGGCAAGATCAGGTATGATATTATCATGATATTGCAAGAATCTTCAAAAGATCTTGCCAAGATCTTAACAGCAAATCTTACATGAAAAGCCAAGATCTTGGCAAGATCAGGTATGATCGATCTTGGCAAGATCATGGCAAGATGGCTTGTGCTTATCTTGTAATATTCTTAACAAGATCTTAGTAACATATTGACAAGATCTTCCAAGATCATCCATGGTCTTAACAAGATTCTCAACCTGGGTATCTTCTCTCCCTTCTTTCCTTCCTTCTTCCCTTCCTGCTTTCCTTCCTTTTTCCTTCGATTCCTTCCTACTTCCCTTCATTTCTCCCTGCTTTCCTTTCTTCCTTTCCTCCTTCACATAATCCTTAATTTCCAATGAAATTATTAATAACATATTTTGCTTCACAGGTACACAGACCGAATGAAGCGCCATGCAAAGGCTATACTAATATTCCTCTTCGTCAGTACTTCATCTGCACAACTGGTCCTCACCCTCGCTTGCGACCAAGTCATTCCACTGACTTTGGTCGTCTTCTACGCGTCAGGCATTGCTCAAATGGTCTTTTATTCTGGAACAGTGCCTCTTATTATGGAGATTGCTGCCGAGTGTGCATTCCCTGTAGCAGAAGGTATTACATCAGGGGTCCTTATACTGACTGTTTATACCATCAACTTATTTTTCTTCATTGGATTTATGTTCCCACAAGCGAGTCCATTATGGATGAACTGGCTACTCGTTGGGTCGTCGGCCTTTTGCATCCCGTTAATAGCATGTTATCGTGGAACGAATAATAGACTCTCCGTGGATTTAAAAACTAGTTAGAGATGTAAGTTACCGAATAGTCCCCTTCATAGTTCCCTAGTGCGCCATCTTGAAAGGTAGCCAGGTGCCTTTGCATCGAAGCGAGACCAACGGTGACCTTGCAATGATAGAGACATGTGAATAATTAAGGGTTTCCTTGGTTCAATAAACAAATTTCAAATGCAGATGAAGCCACTACAATGTATTTAAATGTGAATAATTGTCCAATGTGTTAAAAAAGCCGGTCTCTATCATTGCAAGGTCACCGTTGGTCTCACTTCGATGCAAAGGCACGGCTGCCTTTCAAGATGGCGCAGAGAACTGTGAAGGGACTATTGCAAAATGGTCACTGGTTGAAAATCATAAAGGCCATGACTGCAAGGATATGTCTGGGAAACTCTTCATGAGTCACGTTAGAGTACAAACACTAAAAGATTGAACTAGTACTAAATCTAAATAATAGTAAATTACTGTACTATTTATGTTTTCTATTATTTCATGACTCTATTTAGTACTAAATAGTACTGTTTAGTTAGAGTGATTGCAATAAACCCGTGAAATAGTTAGTAGACTAATAGACACTAGTAGACTTTATTTCCATTGTTTTCTTTTGTGACTATTTGACTATTATACACACTATAACATCTAATTTTTATTTCACGGGTTTAGTCTATTGCAATCAATCAAGCAGAGTGCAAATTAAACACTAAAACCGTGAAACAGTACAAACTATTTAGTGCTAAATAGCACCAATGGAACAATAGAAAACAAAAGACATTGCACTATTTAGTAAAGTGCAAACACTAAAACCGTGAAACAGTACAAACTATTTAGTGCTAAATAGCACCAACGAAACAATAGAAAACAAAAGACATTGCACTATTTAGTGCTATTTAAAGTTAGCACTGTTTCACGGTTTTAGTGTTTGCACTCTACTTCCAGATAAATTCGTACTTATAAAAATATATCTGAACTATTATATTTAACTAAGATCCTACAAGTCTGGATAAAAAGGTCGATGGTACATGTATTTGAGAGATTTAAATTCCCTGAATTTCTTTTGGTCATTCAAAATTCTCACAGGGCTAGCTGTCAAGGCAAAAGTGGTCACCTGTTCTGACTATAAAATTTGCCTCTGTGTAGTACCATGTCATGCTTCTTAAAAAATGTCGTAATTTCACGCCTGTTTAACATTCTGAGCCGGCTGTTTAACGTTGCATCCTATGCTTCCTTTACTTAGGCGAACTATTGCCAAGTAACGATTTCTCTATAACTTATGCATGTGTTGAAGAAATCGATAACGCGCGCGCGTGCTATGTACAGATTTATAGCACGCGGGGACTGAATAGAACAAGAGAGAAGTGTTAGGAGAAGAACGACGTACGCGTAGCGGAGTGCTTCTCAACACTTCTCGAGTATTCTACTCAGTCCCC
This sequence comes from Actinostola sp. cb2023, assembly GCA_033675265.1. Taxonomy (NCBI): domain Eukaryota; kingdom Metazoa; phylum Cnidaria; class Anthozoa; order Actiniaria; family Actinostolidae; genus Actinostola; species Actinostola sp. cb2023. The sequence continues at coordinate 346,081 of JAUJYZ010001526.1, forward strand.
AAGAGATCTATATCTGCACATAGCACAGCGGACAAGTTTTCTATTTCTTTTATAAAATACAATAAGGCAAGTTTTCAATTTTGTTCGCTACAAGAATGTTTGAATATCTGCGCGCGCGTGTTGTGTGCTCTCATAGAGAGCAAATCAGAGCGCGCGTTAAATCATAGTTATTTTAAAATAATAATAATAATAATAAGTTCTTATATAGTTCACATTGTCTCAATGCGCTTTACAACCGATGGAGGACTTTTTCGGGCTGCATATGAAGGCGCCTACGGCAGCCGAGCAGCTTACAATCATGAGGAGTTAGTATGTTAGGCTGTTGCTCCACATCACCACACCATCAACTTGCCGGGCGCAAGCATAACTAGCATATGCGCGCAAGGAATGTTTTGTCATGACACTAATGATACTAGCCTATCAGAGTCGTTTTCGTATGAGTGGGAAACCTACGGCACGGAGTTACAGTCATAGCGCAACCAATCACAGCGCGCAAAATCATTGCTCAACCAATCAGAATGCTTGGATATGGCACTGTCTTAGCAAGGGAGCACGTTAAAATGTTGCTTGTTTGTTGTGGTTTTCGTCGAAAATATCGAACGTATATAAAGAAAACACGATAACTCGGAAAATGAGCCTGGAAACGAACTGACCTCCGCTGGCCAACACTTTGAGCCCCGTGTTTTCTTTATATACGTTCGATATTTTCGACGAAAACCACGACAAACAAGCAACATTTTAACGTGCTCCCTTGGTCTTGGCATGGTATACCGTCACCGCACGCACGGCACGAACCGTACCGTAACTACTTCCCACTCATGCGGAAACGACTCTGCGTCGTTTTAGAAAACGACGGCTAACGATAAACCGCTATTTTGGAGTGTGTTTAAAACATACTCAATATCTATAGAGAAAAGTATATTTGAATAGATAAGTTAGTTTATTAGAAAATTATAAAGTACAAACACTAAAAGAAAAACCGTGCAACGCTAAACACTAAATAACACTAATTAAACAATAGAAATATAGAGTGCAATTTAGAAAAGCTTGAAAACTATATAACTAATTAGTACTAAATAGCACTAATGAAACAATAGAAAACAATAGAAATAGCACTATTTAGTACTATTTAAAATTAGTACTATTTCACACTTTTCTAAATTGCACTCTAGTGCTATTTAGTACTAATTAGTTATTTAGTTTTCAAGCTTTTCTAAATTGCACTCTAATGAAACAATAGAAAACAATTATTGTTTTTCTATTGTTTCATTAGAAATACCTCTATTTAGTACTATTTAAAATTAGTACTATTTCACGCTTTTCTAAATTGCACTCTATGACTATTTAGTACTATAGAGTATTTATGTTGCACGGTTTAAATATTTGTAGCACTCTAACTCAGTATTTTAAAATGATTTTCAAAAGAAATAACTAACAGAGATTGCCAGTAGAATTTTAAAGTGATTTATTGAAAAATACAATTATTACAACTATTATTACATCGAAACGTCGTGTAGCGCGTTTATTTTTCTATTTATGATACAATTATTGAAATATATATATAGAAAATACAGTTATTTGGTGACATTGCGCGATTATTGCAAAATAAACGCGAGTGTTTACGATTACAGTGGCTATCAAACACAGACACCCAATCAGCGATCTTTCTTTTCGAAAGAAAATTCAATGAACATTGTAAAACCTCGAAGGTGCATGGAACGTCAAAAAATATTTATGAAAACATCGTGAAACCGAGGAATTTCGTTCGACTGTCGTGTTGCCCGAAGTAGACTCGGGTCGAGAACCTCGACCTCGTAGAAAAATCGCTGATTGGGCGCTGCGCTCGACGTGATTGGTAACTGCTGTAATCAAGGAACCTTTAGAATAACTGAGAAATTAATGTTCACAAATTAAGTCCCTTTCCGCATGCATGTGCAACCTGAAACTATCGTTCATGTAGTCCGATGGCGAGAACTTTGGAAAAGACACAATTAATGATAACTATAATTACGACAGTGAATCAAAATTATAGTTCGCCATTAGCCATTTCAAAAACGAGTGGAGGACTGGGAACGAGTTTCTTTAATTAATCTAATTAAGAAATGAACCCCATTACAAGAAAGAGCATATCAAAATTAGTAAGTTTACAAAGTTTCGATAGGTTTAGTTAGATATTGAACGAGTAACAGCTTTCCAATTTCTTTGTAATTTTTGCAGTGTTTGAATGTCTGCAGTTCAGTTGCTACTTCTCCAAACCCTATCAAACTCCTGAAACTTACTAATTCTGATATGCTCTTTCTTGTGATGGGTTCATTTCTTAATTAGAATAATTCTAAAAGCTTGTTCCCATACCAGTCCTCCACTCGTGTTTGAAATAGCTAATTCTAGTATATCCTACTTATTACCATGCATTCTTGTGGCAGGCTGTTGGGTACCAGGTTTCTGACTTGGCGGTGGAGTTGTAGTGTCCTGATCGGACGAATCTCTTGTGCTTAGTGCCTGGGGATGAGACGGATGGGTAGTGCTTTCCAGAGTGTCGTATGTTCTTGTGGGAGTTTGTAGGGTACCAGGTTTCTGACTTGACAGCGGAGTTGTAGTGTCTTGGTCGGACGATTCACTTGTGCTGAGTTGCTGGGGACGCGTCGGATGGGTAATGGTTCCCTTGATATGGTCAGGACCCTTCTGCGTGACTCCTCGGTCACCCTTGATATGGCCAGGTCCCTTCTGCGTGACTCCTCGATCACTCTTGATATGGCCAGGTCCCTTCTGCGAGACTCCTCGATCAACCTTGATATGGCCAGGTCCCTTCTGCGTGACTCCTCGGTCAACCTTGATATGGCCAGGTCCCTTCTGCGAGACTCCTCGGTCAACCTTGATATGGCCAGGTCCCTTCTGCGTGACTCCTCGGTCACCCTTGATATGGCCAGGTCCCTTCTGCGTGACTCCTCGTCACACCTTGATATGGCCAGGTCCCTTCTGCTGCGTGACTCCTCGGTCACCCTTGATATGGCCAGGTCCCTTCTGCGTGACTCCTCGGTCACCCTTGATATGGCCAGGTCCCTTCTGCTGCGTGACTCCTCGGTCACCCTTGATATGGCCTGGTCCCTTCTGCGTGACTCCTCGGTCACCCTTGATATGGCCAGGTCCCTTCTGCGTGACTCCTCGGTCACCCTTGATATGGCCAGGTCCCTTCTGCGTGACTCCTCGGTCACCCTTGATATGGCCAGGTCCCTTCTGCTGCGTGACTCCTCGGTCACCCTTGATATGGCCAGGTCCCTTCTGCTGCGTGACTCCTCGGTCACCCTTGATATGGTCAGGTCCCTTCTGCGTGACTCCTCGGTCACCCTTGATATGGCCAGGTCCCTTCTGCTGCGTGACTCCTCGGTCACCCTTGATATGCCAGGTCCCTTCTGCGTGACTCCTCGGTCACCCTTGATATGGCCAGGTCCCTTCTGCGTGACTCCTCGGTCACCCTTGATATGGCCAGGTCCCTTCTGCTGCGTGACTCCTCGGTCACCCTTGATATGGTCAGGTCCCTTCTGCGTGACTCCTCGGTCACCCTTGATATGGCCAGGTCCCTTCTGCTGCGTGACTCCTCGGTCACCCTTGATATGGCCAGGTCCCTTCTGCGTGACTCCTCGGTCACCCTTGATATGGCCAGGTCCCTTCTGCGTGACTCCTCGGTCACCCTTGATATGGCCAGGTCCCTTCTGCTGCGTGACTCCTCGGTCACCCTTGATATGGCCAGGTCCCTTCTGCGTGACTCCTCGGTCACCCTTGATATGGCCAGGTCCCTTCTGCGTGACTCCTCGGTCACCCTTGATATGGCCAGGTCCCTTCTGCTGCGTGACTCCTCGGTCACCCTTGATATGGCCTGGTCCCTTCTGCGTGACTCCTCGGTCACCCTTGATATGGCCAGGTCCCTTCTGCGTGACTCCTCGGTCACCCTTGATATGGCCAGGTCCCTTCTGCGTGACTCCTCGGTCACCCTTGATATGGCCAGGTCCCTTCTGCTGCGTGACTCCTCGGTCACCCTTGATATGGCCAGGTCCCTTCTGCTGCGTGACTCCTCGGTCACCCTTGATATGGTCAGGTCCCTTCTGCGTGACTCCTCGGTCACCCTTGATATGGCCAGGTCCCTTCTGCTGCGTGACTCCTCGGTCACCCTTGATATGGCCAGGTCCCTTCTGCGTGACTCCTCGGTCACCCTTGATATGGCCAGGTCCCTTCTGCGTGACTCCTCGGTCACCCTTGATATGGCCAGGTCCCTTCTGCTGCGTGACTCCTCGGTCACCCTTGATATGGTCAGGTCCCTTCTGCGTGACTCCTCGGTCACCCTTGATATGGCCAGGTCCCTTCTGCTGCGTGACTCCTCGGTCACCCTTGATATGGCCAGGTCCCTTCTGCGTGACTCCTCGGTCACCCTTGATATGGCCAGGTCCCTTCTGCGTGACTCCTCGGTCACCCTTGATATGGCCAGGTCCCTTCTGCTGCGTGACTCCTCGGTCACCCTTGATATGGCCAGGTCCCTTCTGCGTGACTCCTCGGTCACCCTTGATATGGCCAGGTCCCTTCTGCTGCGTGACTCCTCGGTCACCCTTGATATGGCCAGGTCCCTTCTGCGTGACTCCTCGGTCACCCTTGATATGGCCAGGTCCCTTCTGCGTGACTCCTCGGTCACCCTTGATATGGCCAAGTCCCTTCTGCGTGACTCCTCGGTCACCCTTGATATGGCCAGGTCCCTTCTGCTGCGTGACTCCTCGGTCACCCTTGATATGACCAGGTCCCTTCTGCTGCGTGACTCCTCGGTCACCCTTGATATGGTCAGGTCCCTTCTGCTGCGTGACTCCTCGGTCACCCTTGATATGGCCAGGTCCCTTCTGCTGCGTGACTCCTCGGTCACCCTTGATATGGCCAGGTCCCTTCTGCGTGACTCCTCGGTCACCCTTGATATGGCCAGGTCCCTTCTGCGTGACTCCTCGGTCACCCTTGATATGGCCAGGTCCCTTCTGCGTGACTCCTCGGTCACCCTTGATATGGCCAGGTCCCTTCTGCGTGACTCCTCGGTCACCCTTGATATGGCCAGGTCCCTTCTGCTGCGTGACTCCTCGGTCACCCTTGATATGGCCAGGTCCCTTCTGCTGCGTGACTCCTCGGTCACCCTTGATATGGTCAGGTCCCTTCTGCGTGACTCCTCGGTCACCCTTGATATGGCCAGGTCCCTTCTGCTGCGTGACTCCTCGGTCACCCTTGATATGGCCAGGTCCCTTCTGCGTGACTCCTCGGTCACCCTTGATATGGCCAGGTCCCTTCTGCGTGACTCCTCGGTCACCCTTGATATGGCCAGGTCCCTTCTGCTGCGTGACTCCTCGGTCACCCTTGATATGGTCAGGTCCCTTCTGCGTGACTCCTCGGTCACCCTTGATATGGCCAGGTCCCTTCTGCTGCGTGACTCCTCGGTCACCCTTGATATGGCCAGGTCCCTTCTGCGTGACTCCTCGGTCACCCTTGATATGGCCAGGTCCCTTCTGCGTGACTCCTCGGTCACCCTTGATATGGCCAGGTCCCTTCTGCTGCGTGACTCCTCGGTCACCCTTGATATGGCCAGGTCCCTTCTGCATGACTCCTCGGTCACCCTTGATATGGCCAGGTCCCTTCTGCTGCGTGACTCCTCGGTCACCCTTGATATGGCCAGGTCCCTTCTGCGTGACTCCTCGGTCACCCTTGATATGGCCAGGTCCCTTCTGCGTGACTCCTCGGTCACCCTTGATATGGCCAAGTCCCTTCTGCGTGACTCCTCGGTCACCCTTGATATGGCCAGGTCCCTTCTGCTGCGTGACTCCTCGGTCACCCTTGATATGACCAGGTCCCTTCTGCTGCGTGACTCCTCGGTCACCCTTGATATGGTCAGGTCCCTTCTGCTGCGTGACTCCTCGGTCACCCTTGATATGGCCAGGTCCCTTCTGCTGCGTGACTCCTCGGTCACCCTTGATATGGCCAGGTCCCTTCTGCGTGACTCCTCGGTCACCCTTGATATGGCCAGGTCCCTTCTGCGTGACTCCTCGGTCACCCTTGATATGGCCAAGTCCCTTCTGCGTGACTCCTCGGTCACCCTTGATATGGCCAGGTCCCTTCTGCTGCGTGACTCCTCGGTCACCCTTGATATGACCAGGTCCCTTCTGCTGCGTGACTCCTCGGTCACCCTTGATATGGTCAGGTCCCTTCTGCTGCGTGACTCCTCGGTCAACCTTGATATGGCCAGGTCCCTTCTGCGTGACTCCTCGGTCACCCTTGATATGGCCAGGTCCCTTCTGCGTGACTCCTCGGTCACCCTTGATATGGCCAGGTCCCTTCTGCGTGACTCCTCGGTCACCCTTGATATGGCCAGGTCCCTTCTGCTGCGTGACTCCTCGGTCACCCTTGATATGACCAGGTCCCTTCTGCTGCGTGACTCCTCGGTCACCCTTGATATGGCCAGGTCCCTTCTGCTGCGTGACTCCTCGGTCACCCTTGATATGACCAGGTCCCTTCTGCTGCGTGACTCTTCGGTCACCCTTGATATGGCCAGGTCCCTTCTGCTGCGTGACTCCTCGGTCACCCTTGATATGGCCAGGTCCCTTCTGCTGCGTGACTCCTCGGTCACCCTTGATATGGCCAGGTCCCTTCTGCTGCGTGACTCCCCAAGCATAGCCAGGGTCACCTTTGTAATCTGCACGTCCTTTCAGGGAATGTCTTCCATAATCAGGACTTCGTTCCCTGAAATCATAGTAAAATAATCGAAGCTAGTGTTAAATATTGTATCTCCTGCAATAAACCATCATACTGAAATATGTACTGATATATGCATGGAGGTAGAACTGGTGCTTGGAGTGGAATCGAGTTTGTCTACTCGATCTTGTACTGTACCCCTTTTCCCCACACTGAATAAAACCGGGGATGCATGCTCTTGAATTGCCAACGAATTTGAAACTCCCTTGCAAATCCTTTGCATAAAAATTCATTCGAATATCTTTGGAAATGTCCGAAAAGTCCTTGATAATTGAAAATGTCCAACTAATTTCCAACTTTTGAGGAATTGAACGAGCATGTTTATCATTATTATTATTATTATTATTATTATCATTATTATTATTGTCATTATTATTATTATTATTATTGTCATTATTATTATTACTGTCATTATTATTACTATTATTATTAGTATTAGATAGTATTATTATTATTATTATTATTATTATTATTATTATTATTATTATTAGTAGTAGTAGTAGTAGTAGTAGTAGCAGCAGCAGCAGCAGCAGCAGCAGCAGCAGCAGCAGCAGCAGCAGCAGCAGCAGCAGCAGCAGCAGCAGCAGCAGCAGCAGCAGCAGCAGCAGTAGTAGTAGTAGTAGTAGTAGTAGTAGTAGTAGTAGTAGTAGTAGTAGTAGTAGTAGTAGTAGTAGTAGTAGTAGTAGTAGTAGTAGTAGTAGTAGTAGTAGTAGTAGTAGTAGTAGTAGTAGTAGTAGTAGTAGTAGTAGTAGTAGTAGTAGTAGTAGTAGTAGTAGTAGTAGTAGTAGTAGTAGCAGTAGCAGTAGCAGTAGCAGTAGCAGTAGTAGTAGTAGTAGTAGTAGTAGTAGTAGTAGTATTATATACCTTTGATTCTCACTATCCTGCCCAGAGGAACCTAAAAGGCTGGGTCCCATCCATAAGCTACATTTATGTACCCTGTACAATACACCGTTATACGATACGTATCCAAGAAGCATTCGAACGTTATGCCAACCGTACCAGCGAGTAGACATGCCAGGAACTGAAAGGAATAATAATTTTTAGTCAGTTTCTCGCTCTCTGATTGGCTTAGAGCCGTGGTAAATAAGAGTACATACCACGGAAATTGCGTGTTAGCTCGCGCACGGAGCTAGCGCGCGCTTGAATCAGTTTTTCTTTCAACATTTCTCGACGTTTTCGGATGTTTTCTCCCTCTGTTGTGGTAAAAAACAAATGTACGATAGTTTCTTGTGGTATGTCCTCTTATTTACCACGGTTGGCGCCATCTCATCGTCAAAATTGTTAAGTGGATCCACTCGGCTACGCCTCGTGAATCCACAACAATTTTGACGATTCGATGACGCCAACCGTGGTAAATAAGAGGACATACCACGCGAAACTATCGTAAATTTGTTAAATATACCTTTGATTCTCACTATCCTGCCCAGAGGAACCTAAAAGGCTGGGTCCCATCCATAAGCTACATTTATGTACCCTGTACAATACACCGTTATACGATACGTATCCAAGAAGCATTCGAACGTTATGCCAACCGTACCAGCGAGTAGACATGCCAGGAACTGAAAGGAATAATAATATATTAATAATATATTAACTCTCTTTTATCTGGGCTCCCTAAGTACATTCTGTCCTCAGCTCTTCTGCACGTCGCTTAGCTTCTCTTCTGGCTAGCTTCCCTTACTAGCTCGTAACGTACGTAGTGACCACATGTCCCAGCGATCTCAATACCTTACTAGCTCCCGGCTGAAATGCGTATAAAATACAAGATATTGTTACTAACAGCCAAGGCACATCATGCACGCGGACTGGAGTGAAGTGCGATATTGCGGAAAAATTATGCAAGCTCAGTCAATTTAATAGAAAACGACGAACGAAGAACTTTGTGTCAATTTCCTTAATTTGCATACTGTTTCCGGCTGCAATACCGGGAGGGGGAAGGGGGGGGGGGGGGGGGGGGGGGGGATAATAAAAGTTTAGAAGCCAACGAGGAATCTACGTTCTGCCACTACATTACGCCTTTGTGTCAAGCCGTTCAACCTCCTCCCTCCGAGCAGGTCTTCCCTCTTCTCCAGTCACCTGCCATGCAGCTACGATCGATGCCATCATATGAAGCTCATCCAACCATGCTGCAGCTTGCTATATGATATTGGGTTAACCTGTGGTACAATTTCAAAAAAAAAAAGAACACGCCCTAGCTCTCCCTTTCTCAGCCTCACTCCCTCGCGTATTTTCGTCTCGGCTCATCCAGTTCTCTCGCGGCCCGATCAATTTGCGGAGTTTCGCGAAAACCTAGGGACTACTTTGCAATCTACAAAACAATGAAATTGTAAAAACTGTACACGAAATCACACCGCGCAGGAAGTAGCCTGGGTACAAATCTATGACGACACAACAACCGGAAATGACGTATATTACCTGACGACCATTTTGTGAAACAAATGGACATCCTATCAGGCAAGTCATGGCCTGTCAGAGGTAATGGAATCGACAGGGGCGCGTCTTCTCCACGTGGTCGGCGAGAATCTGCCACAGCGAGTAGAGCACTAACTGTTAACACCAACCACAACATCTGAAAATTAACAACCATGCATGGACAAATCAGTAAAGCAATTCAGCAAGTTATGTTTGTGGATTGGCGTCGTGTAACACAAATTTAGAGAGATTTAGCAAAGACGACGCGACGAGAGAACGCGACGTTAGATGACGAATATATCACATTTGGTCATTGCGTGACTACCGTGACAACGTCGCGACGTCATGACGCCATTTCACTTGTTTTCACGTCCTCTTCATGACGTTGAGGACGCCAACGGTCGTTTTCACAGTTATTCGTCAGCGCGCGCGCCGTCCTCTTTCACGTCGCGTCGTGTTTGCTACTCAAGGTCGATCTTGAAGCCGGACGTCTCGACCATGCAACTATAAAGTTCCGAGCTGATTTAAATCAGAGCGAGCGCGCGCGCGCGCGCGGAGCTCGAGGGGGGGGGGGGGGGGGGGGGGGGGAAGGGGGGGGTTGAGCGAAAGGGGGGGGGGAGGGGGGGGGAGGTACTCAACATAACCTAGCGTAGTTCCTAATTTATCTGCAAACAATCTCTTGCTAGCTGTTTCAGGGCAAAAAATACTAACATTATATATGCCAGTCCATGAGGTCTGTGCACGTTACACCGGCTACTGAACTACAGCTATCGCGAAGTAACGTGCGAACTGCCGAACAATGTGCGTTCACTGCAGTGCAAATTGTAGATTTTGCTAACCTTGTTTCAATGTCCTCAAAAACCTGTATTTAATCATGAAAGTGTGCAAATAATTACGATATAACGTGCCATTTATTCGAGTGTTTGGGTCCGCCGTGATACTCCAGCAGCTGCTGTATCTTATCTATCACGTAATTTGACTGCAGATATTACGCATGCGTAAGAACGCCTACGTTTTTCACTTCAGGATGCATGAGCCGTAATTAAACGAACGTTCATCAGCATGTGGTTTTGGCGATTTGAGTCCGAAAACGTTCTCAAATTGTTTTTAAATTGCCTGGTATATAATAAACCTATATATTTCACTAAATTCGTGAGGAACTAGACTTGACCAGGAAATCTTTTGCAAAGAGCATTGTTTGATAAACCAAGGCATCAGAGTACTACCTGGCCAACAAGAAATCCTCAGAGACCCTGCGGCTACTGCCCACTAGCTTAGCTTAGCTTGCTTTAACCGCACTAAGGGTATTTTTGGGTAGGGGTGTGCCGCGGACACCTCAAAACCCTGACCCTATCCCAGACCTAAAATTTTGATTTTCCATACCCTATCCCAGACTAAAGCTTTAAAATGTACACCCTATCCCAGACTAAAGCTTAAAAATGTATACCCTATCCAGATTGAAAGCGTGCTAAAGGGATATGTAAATTGATAGCGATTGATAGTGGCGTTATTGCGGAAACCATACCCTATACCAGACCAAAACGTACCCGATCCCAGCCTAAAAAGGCAAAAAACGATACCCTACCCCATACCTGGGAGCTCAAAAACCATACCCTATCCCGTGGCACATACCCGTATAGCGTATATAGGGGAGTACCCCCCCCCCCCCCCGGGCTTTAACCCCGGTTTAACTTGAAAAATAAGCCGTGGACAGACAAAGGACTCTCCATAATCAACCTACTAATTCATAACCTACTAATTTATATTATTATTTTCAAGATACAAGCTAATGCATGATTATATTACTAGCTAGTGCGACCCTCCTAGTACTCCTTACATGCTCGAATTTCTAAGCTGAACTTCAAAACGATCGATTTTCAGAAGAAAGTTTTTCACATAATTTCTTTTTGAATTATCACTCGAGAGAGAAGTTGAAGATGCCCCTCCCTGATTTCCAGACACGTTCAGTCTCGTTCTCACTGTGCGTGTTAGTATAGTATCTCTTTGAGGGGAAGAAATATGGTTGCATTGGCATTAGATTCCATCCCTCAAAGCTACCTCGGACTGATAGAACACTAGAATGATGCAGTAACACATTAATAGATTCGTTCTATTGTTCTATCAGTCCGAGGTGACTTTGAGGGATGTAATCTAATGCCAACCAAGAAATATTTCCTGGAAGCCCGCCACGTACGTTCGAAGTTTAAAGCCCCTATCAGTGACAAGAATAAGTAGCAGAAGTATGAAAACGAAGTCATACCAATGAAGGTTCCCGTGCTAGGCATTTAGCGATTTAAAAAACTATGCAAACGCTTTGAATCGTCACTGAATAAATAATAATATATATTTCTTAAAAAGCACCTCACGGGAGTCTCGATCGATGTTTTTACAATGATAAAAAATATGTACTGAAAAATAAATAAAATAAACTATCTATATCTATAACTGAGTTATTGAGAATGGCGACATGAGGTCGTCGAAACGTCCAATACTTTTGTCTCTCATTTTAATTCTTTTAAAATGTTTTTCAAGAGCATTACTTATTAGATTTTTGTACTGAAACATGAAACACGAAACACCACGGTGAGCTCCCTTCCGGCCCACCCCCTGGGTTATTCCATGTTTCCAAGTCACCAATGCATGCACGCATGCCGAGTACAACTAGGGACTTAATTAGCACAATTGAGATGGTACAATTACAGCAAAGATATCAATAATAATAAAAATAATAAGTGTTATTTTGATAGCGCTAATTCCGTAAAAGCTCTTTTTAGAGGAGTTCATTTGAAAAGCGTGAAATAGTACTAACTTTAAATAGTACTAAATAGTGCTATTTCTATTGTTTTCTATTGTTTCATTAGTGCTATTTTGTACTAATTAGTTATTTAGTTTTCAAGCTTTTCTAAATTGCACTCTAGCGCTTTACAAGTAATTATAATTACTGGGATAAATTAAAATTTAATTTATAAATAATAATATTAATAATATTAAAGATGCATGCAACTTGACTATCGGAAAAACTGCAGTAACTTAATAATCAAACTTACATTTGTATGTTTTTTATACGTCGGTAAAAAGCAGGAATTAGCGACATTTAGGGCTGTAAGGGTTACCGTTGCAGTCCGCGCACCGCCCCCATTGCATAATTAAGGTCGCTATTCTATATTGGACTGTATTACCCTCAGTTCAAAAGTAATCTGTTACTTACCATGATTGGAGCTTTTAATATTCGGGTCGGGCTGAGTAAACGGGTCCTTGGTACGTGCTTAGTTACACTGAGATGGCTTCCAGCTCGACCTGACAAAGTTCAAAGGCTGCACAGAACACTCGGGTCAAACAAGTCAGATATTTTTAAAGGGTTCTGACGTCACACTGTCACTAACCAATCATATTTGTTTCATGAATAACGAGTGTTAAACCGGATATACTTATAATAACGATGAAAGCTGATGACGTGACGGCTGTCAACGAAAAATAAAAATATCTGGACATTTTCAGTATAAAACTGTATATCAAGAACAGCAGGAAAAAAATCAAACAAATTGTCAAACCTTGCTTTGGATATTTGAAAATGTTGGAATCACGGACGGAATCGCATGCGCATGCATGCTAATGTATGGGAAACACACGCATTAATTGCAACTGGCCATTACTGACAAAAAAGAGCAGGGGACTGGGACCAAGTCCGTAAAACTAATTCAATAAGAAACTAGCAAAAATCATCATTTTCTGACAGAACAGATCAAACTTAGCTAATCTGGAAAGTTTGGTGAACTTTGGCTTAATATTGACGATGCTAGAGGGCATCAAAGATGTACATTTTCCCATACAAACACTGTATTTTTTTGCGTTGTCTACCCAAACAGGAGCCCATTACAATGGGCTCCTGACCCAAACCATACATTCACTGTAAAATTTTCAAAATTTCAAAAGTTTATAATTCCGACAGAATTCACTCAAATCACATCAAACTTTGCACATATGATAATTTCAACATGTTGTTTCATGTCATAAACTTAATTTCGTAATTACATTAATTCTAATAAACTCGTTCCCAGTCCCCTGCTCTTTTTTGTAATGGGCAACTCCGTGGCGTAAAAACCACACAGGAAACCCATCAAATAAGACGCGCGCAAGATATCGTGAGAAATGAAATGATAGAAAAAGGAAAAGATAGGAAAACACAGAAGCCGTAAAGGTAGAATACTAAGAATTAGAATCCACGAATAAGCCATTCACAGCAGTCCATCTAAGGAAGCTTAGCTGGTACGCAAAACAATGGCGATCTCGGCTGCTATCGAATAAGCTAATCACAGCAGACCATCTAAGGAGGTTTAACTGGTACACAAAACAATGGCGATCTCAGCTGCTATCGAATAAGCCAATCACAGCAGACCATCTAAGGAAGTTTAACTGGGTACATAAAACAATGGCGATCTCAGCTGCTATCGAATAAGCCAATCACATGCAGCTGAGAGTACATAAAACAATGGTGAGTTGTGTCGCCATCGTAACCATACCGTCTGGATATTTGTTTACGATATTCAAGACTTAAATATATTATATCTAACGTGGCGTATATGTATCCCAGTAATAAAGAACCTGTAGTTTATTATATAAGACAAATAATTATACAATTCCGGACGACACAAATAAACAGTAGCTGAAATAATATTATATATTTTTCTGTACATGTAGTAGCATTTTAAAATACAAGAATTTTTCTGTTATTAAAATTATACCATTTATCAAGTTCACATGATATGTAAGACCGATATTTAGAAAATATTTGCCCCGGAAACTTTAGCAAGAAAGAATAGTTCAAATACTGAATAGTAAAGCATTTTTATCAGAAAGAAAACTGAAACATTTGCATGATTTCGCATTCATAAGAAGCTTGATCAATTCTCGACCAATACCTTGCCTGAATTGTAGTTATTTTGGTGTTAATTGTTTCACTCTGTGAATACTAGAGTGAATATCTTGAAAAGCTGTCACTCTAACCCTAGTTACACGGATACCAACTTTGTGGACAACACTGTATAAAGCTGCTGTGTCGATCGTCTCAGTCTTCAAAACAGCCGGCCATTTTGCTCTTATGGGAATACGGAACAGATCAAAAAGGTACGGCAAACACTATTCAATTTTTCCATTCTTTATGAATATATTAGGTTAGTTTATATTTATTTTATCCTGCTGAAATTGGATCTCTTTTTCATTTGAAAAAGCAATTAAGGTTATTCTGAACTGATGTAGTAGATAGAGAGATCAACAATCTACAGTTTATATCGACTAGTCGTGCGGACTCAGATAGTAGTTTAGTCCGGATCGGAGTTTATTTCTCAGAGTTCAAATTCGTCACTCACTCAGTTTTCTAGGAAGTCTGTCGAACGAGATGAAATAACTTCCAGTCGGCGACATACGTTGAAAGCTTGCCCAGGATGAGACTGAACGACTGAGAAAAGGCGGAAAAAGCCCAAGTAGAAAGTGTTTATTGTTTTGTATTCGCAGCCTCTATTGAATACCGCGTTCGAATTAATTAATTCAGCTGTCTCGTCCACGTCCTGTCTAATGACAGATAAATATTCCACGAGAAAAACATTGATCAAACTCTATTCAATACTATCCGGCAAGCACTGGAAGATTTGCTTTCAGTCCGGCAAAATGGAATTATCTCTATTTCTTCGACGCCATTAGCAGTCCAATATCTCACTCTCTTTTTCGTTTATAAATATCGTTGCGTTGATACGCCATCTGGTACGGCGTTTATTTAATTTTTGGTTGTCCGACTAGAGATTCAGATTTCTTTGATTATGTCTACACGCTTTGTATAGTTTTATTTACAGTATGGACACTCGAACCGTGAACACTTAGGTTATTTCTAACACACATATATAAATTATCGATTGAGCTATCTTATCAGAAAAATGATTTATTTTGATTACTAAGTGTATTTAAACTCAATGCTCCATTTGAGAGGCTACGAGACAATAGAAAGTTCGAAAAAAAAAGTTCGAAAAAAACTTGAAGTGTTCACGGTTCGAGTTAGATTTTCTAAAAGTCCTCAGCCCTTTTTTTTTTTTTACTGGCGGGACTGAGGACTTTTCATCTCTGCTTCGCGCCATTTTTACCGACGGGTTTTTCAGTCGGTGAATACATTATATCAAACAGCCAATCAGAACGACTTGGTGAAGAGATGTCAATCAAGTATGTAAATAGCTTAGAACAGAATAAAAAGAATGAAAAGCCGCCCTATATAATTATTCATATTTTGATTTGTCTCCGCCCCCAAAAGTGATTACGTCAAAATTGTCGACATTTTTGGCGCGAAACGGAAATCGAATCCCTGCAAGGGAAACAAGTCGCCCACTCGCGACTCCGTCGCTCGTAAATTCTCGCGCTTCGCGCTCGCCAAGTTCTCTTTCTATGGGCAGGGAGAAAAAGAGAGTGGACGACTTGTAGCAAGTCTAGGTTCGAGTGTCCACACTGTAATATCAGTTTGTGTGCTAGTGGCCGGGACAAATCATGAAACTATCATTCACATTATTTTCTCCGGGATTTTCATTGGTCGAGAGATGACTACGTCACTGCAGATAACTTCCTACGAATAAGTGCTTTCGTTCTCCTCGACAATGACAGCTTGACGACTTTTTTCGGCTTAGGTGAGAGAAAACAACGTGAATGATAAAACGTTAACAATTATTGAATTCGGTTTTTGCAGATAATTATTTTCTAGTCGGCATATAATTATTCTGCTCGACAAATGACGATATCTAGTTGCTCAGCATGCTCGAGAATCCAGCGGTGCTCTTCGTCGCGGGCTCGGATGAAACGGCGGGGCGATGTTTCATCTGAGCCCGGTGACTTTTTAAATTTTCACCGAAGACAAACGAATCAAATTTCAAAGGAAGCAAGCAAATAAGACAAAAGTTAAAGGATTTCAAAGTTTCCCGCTTTGACAAGGATTTGTATGGGTTTTTCGCTTGGCATGGAAGGCAAGCGTTGCCCTCCAACATACATTTCTATACAAAAAAGTTCAAGTTTGAATGCCTGTAACTATATTGCCCTATTTACTTAATTTCCTTCAAACTTTCCACTTTTACTAACTATAGCATGCTCTTTCCAGTTATGGTATTTTCGTTTGTCTTCAGTGAAAATTTAAAAAGTCACGTGACAGGTGACACAAGCTCATTGTCCGATCCGGCCGTTCGGTAATAGTGGGGATCGAGACTCCACCGCCTATATGTAGTGAAACTGGCTAAATTAAACGAGTAAAAATGCATGAACTGTTCCGTTATTCAGGCGTTCAGGATTTCAGCTCTCTCACTTGATACTAAACAAATTATACATTTTCCTCGCTTCTAGAACAGCACAATACACGCCATGTTAGAAGTCCGATCGCCAAGAAAAGTGCTATGTCAATACAAGCAGTCAGCGGTCGTGTCACCAAGACGGCCGGTCGAGTTGGATGAAACACTAGATGCCAGAGCAGTGACTGGAACCAAGCAAGCCAGCCTACCAGGCCAAGGTAAAATCGACGACTTAAAAAAAACCGTCGACGTTTTTCATCACATGACGTAATGCCTGAAACTGACCTCAGTTACGATTAGAACCCAGTCCTGCGCTATGTGATCTAAATACGATCCATCTTTGTTTTCAACCGAAACTGCATGGATCCCAGGGACTATAACGAGCGCCCGCGTCCATCTTTTCGCTCCTACTTACCTTCAGAAATTACCGAGAAAGCGGTGAGAAATTTCAACGCATGCGCTGTAAGATCCTAAACCGGAACTACTGAAATCCAGCGTCCTTGTCGTTCGCTGACCATAAAGATCGCAGGCTCTGGGGACGAGATTGGTTGCTATGGTTTCGAACAAATCGAAACCCTTGACGTGCGCAAAGTACTACTAGGAAATTTATGACGTTACTTTGCATTTTACAACGTAGGTGACCGGAACTGTCCGCAGATTGATACTTGTGCTACCCGGCAAGTTGCCCGAGTAATAACAACCAGCTATATGACTGATATCTGAACTTCTCTTAATATATTTCAGATGAAACGAAATCACCGGAACAAACGTCTACAGCGCATGCGCACAAGTACACCAATGTAACTTTTCCACATGGTTTCACACCGTCCCAGTGTGCACTCCTCGCCTCTAGACAACGCAGCGCCAACTACCTGTACTTTTCAGCCAATCAGCGAGAAGAATTGTTGTCCAATCAGAGCACGAGTCGCTCAGACACAAACATGATCAAAAGGAAGAAAAAGAGAAGTCACGTGACCGGAAGTGCTCAGCATACGGGACATTGCGAAATAAAATCTGTATTACCGGTACCACCCCATCGAAAAAATGGATATCGTTTGGCAAAACTTGACAATAGAACAGGTTCAGAAACTGGTTTAACCGGTTATACAAGATGGAAAAGCAAAGATGAGATTGCAAAGAACTTAGCTGCGCATGTGCATAAGTTGCTATGGTTACCATGTGAGGAGTACAACGAAATAATTGTAGAAACTCAACGAGTCGAAAGGAATTTAAATTTCAGGCGACATGTTGGGCGTAGTCCTCCTCGTCCGGCGCCTTTGTATTTGTTTGACAGTAAGCGCGTAGAGAACGCGAAAGAAAAGGCAACAACGCCAGCCGTCTGCGCGAAGGAAGGAATGAAGTCTTCATCAGATTGAATGTACATGCGCCATGGTTATTTGAGTCGTCAGAAGCGGAAATCAGGGGTGTTTACCATTTACTCGGAAAAACCAGAAATTCCGGTTTAAAAAAAAAAGGTGTGTCATTCTGATCGGAATGTTCCGGAAAACTCGGTCTAATGGTACACGCGTTTACGGAAATAAACGAAAAGAGCGGGAAAAGTGGATTACCTCAATCGCTAGACCGAGTTTTCCGAAACTTTCCGATCGGATGACACATACCATTTGTTTTTCCAACCGGAATTTCCGGGTTTTCCGAGTAAATGGTAAGCACCCCAGGAATCGGAACCAAAAGGACGTTAGAAGAGACCGGCCAGCAATGAGGTCGGCTTGGCGTTGCCTAATTGATGTCTGTAAAAAGGTTACTAGTGTGTGAGACAAAGACGCAACGGCCATGTTGGAGGTACAGTCGGACCTCTACTAACGGCCACCTCGATCACCACAACGGCCACATCTCTATAACGGCCAGGGTTTTTTGTCCCGACCACCAGCAAGCCCTGATATACATTTAGTTCATTTTTAAAACCTCCACACAACGGCCACACAATTAATCTATTAAAATTTAGTCCCGAGGTGGCCGTTTTGGAGAGGTTCGACTGTACAAACAAGAGCAGCTAAAATGAGAAATGCTTTGTTATCGGGCCCGCACCAACATGGCCACCATGACGTTACGTGGCACCCAGTAATCGGAGTACTCAGATAGACAAAAGACCTCTTTAGCTTGTATGCAAATTGCCCATTTCAGATCATGTGAAGTGAACATGATATTCTCTGGAGAATTGTTCCTTTATATTTCTGAAATTTATTCGTTCATATATATTGAAAGGACTAATTCTCCAGAGAAACCATGTTTACATCACATGATCTGAAATGGGCAATTTACATACGAAGCTAGAGGCCGTCTGTATTAGCTTTATATCACTGAAGATCTCGAAACGCGCAACCTGATTGTTGTAGTGTGTGTCCACCCCTGCAGCTGTTGTGTCCAAGCTTATTGAAGCACATTGCGATCCTACTTCTGCAACATTGCGCGCGACAGGTTGCAGAAGTGGAGACGCGCTGAAATCGTGCATGAGGTCGTCGATATTCGTTTCCGACGGCCCTCAGTCTGTCGCTAGCAAGTACCACTCTCTAAACAGACTGCAAAACAGCCTCTACTTTTTCGCGAAACTCCGCGTCGAATAGAGTTGATCCAATCTCGTCCCCAGAGCCCACGTTCCTCTTGGTCAGCACCATGAAGTCACGAGTAGTTGATCGCGCCGCGAGAGAATGAGGCGAGACGCGAAAAGACGCGGGGAGCGAGGGGAGTGAAGCGAGAAAAGGGGACGACGCGCGCGAGTACCACGTACCCCCTAAAGAGCACAGAAACACATGGAATCAACTCGTACAGATTTATTGTGTTCTTACGTTATACATTTATTGATTGTTTACAAATACAGTATACCGTGTTGCAAGACCCATCAGTAATTTCACAGACAGCATTTCGCTTCCAGAATTACTTACAATATTTAATAATATAATATTACTAAGATTTTTATATAAAAATTAAGATTAAAATTTAAAAAATAAAACTGAGCTAAAAAGAAATCCCAGGATGTTGAACAATAATAAATAACATTACATTATTATGAGGGTCCTTAACTTCAAGGGGTCTGTCGTGTACCTCTCTGTGCCCTCATAAGATATGGGACCATGCATAGAAAGGATCATCTCAGTCTCTGTTAAACTGTTCAGGAGAGGGTCCTTTATTTCATGGGACTCTTTTCAGTGTCCTCCATTTATGGACCCTCAGATATGGTTCCATACATAGGAAGGATCATCTTGTTATACTGTTCAGGAAAGAGGGTCCTTTATTTCATGGGACTCTTTTTGCCCTCCATTTATGGACCCTCAGATATGGTTCCACACATAGTCCTGAAGGATTATCTTGTTTTAGTATAATTTTAGACAGTGAATATAGAGTTTCGTGCTCTGTGATTGGTCGTGCAACCAGTGATTATGAAACGATAATCACTGGTCGAGAGCAGAAGTAAAATCACCAACGCGAAAGTACCAATAAAACGTTTTTTTTATCCTGAATTTCGTCTTTTCTCTGATATTCAAGCAGTCTAAATTTATACTAAAACAATTATTCACCTCGATCAGGCTTTAAGTGATTATGGTGAATATTTTCGTCTCGGTGAATATATTCACCGATAATCACTTCACCTTGTTAAATATTGTTCAGGAGAGAGGGTCCTTTATTTCATGGGACTCTTTTAGCCCTCCATTTATGGCTTCTCCATTCTCTATTCCGTCATATGACATGGGCCCGTGTATAGGGACATAAGGGATCTTCATATCAACTTGTGATCTGTAATATTTTGCTTTCCATACCACAAGTAATGGTACAGATATCACACACGAGGCAAATGTCACCCAGTTAATCCACTTGGTTCCAAGATTAGGAACCATTGGGAATATATAAAAAATAACTTGTAAAAAGTTATTGGAAAATGTCAAGCATCCAGACGTTATGCCCTCTGATATTGGGTACGTTGACTCTACCCCAAGCTCAAAGAACAGTGGTATAGAGCCATTGACGAATAGCCCACCTAGGATGCTTGTGATGTACAGAAGGATGTTCCACTTGGGTAGAACTCCGATGCAGACAAGGGTAAATAGAGTAAGGGATATCGAGGCACCCACCATCAGAAAGATGACAATGGTCTTCATGTGTTGGGTGAAATGGTCAGCAAATCTGAAAGAGAATGAATGGTAACAGTAAAGAAAAGAAACTTGTGTGGACAAGGATATAGAGTATTTACTTTTATTTTAATATTAATAATTATTACTACTGGCAAATGCACTTAAAGGTACCACTCTAACGGTGGTCACTTTAGGTCTAAACACCCTAGGCAGTACCAAACTACAATGGTACGTAACCCCTAAAAGGTATGAATGAAGATCCCCACCACTTTTATTTTGGAGTTACATTGATTTAGTAGTTTTTAATTTTAAGTGTGCTTGTAATGGGGAGTTTGCAGGTGTGACATTTTGTTGCGTGACATTTTAAATTTTAATCCAACAAAAACAAAAATATAATATTCAGCTTGCCCACCATGCACCATACGTTTCTTAAGAAAAAAGCCAACTTTGGTCGCTCATAACTGTCGCTCTATTCATCGAAATTACTTCAAAATTTCAATTTTTGCTAATTTTGGTGTGCTCTTTTCAAATATTATATTTTTGTTTTTGTTGGATTAAAATTTAAAATGTCACGCAACACCTGCAAACTCCCCATTGTAAAGCGGTATTGGGTATTTATGGAGTTACTGTATACAAATTGAATTATAGAGGTTGTTTTCGTATGAGTGGGAAACCTATGGTACCATGACACTCAAATGGCTTCCTTTCTGAACCAATCAAAAAGTGTGCAGATGCATCTCATCCAATCAATCTCTTTCAATACGACACGGTACTGTGATACTCAAATGGCTTCCTTTCTGAACCAATCAAAAAGTGTGCAGATGCATCTCATCCAATCAATCTCTTTCAATACGACACGGTACCGTGACACTCAAATGGCTTCCTTTCTGAACCAATCAAAAAGTGTGCAGATGCATCTCATCCAATCAATCTCTTTCAATACGACACGGTACTGTGATACTCAAATGGCTTCCTTTCTGAACCAATCAAAAAGTGTGCAGATGCATCTCATCCAATCAATCTCTTTCAATACGACATGGTACGTGATACTCAAATGGCTTCCTTTCTGAACCAATCAAAAAGTGTGCAGATGCATCTCATCCAATCAATCTCTTTCAATACGACACGGTACCGTGACACTCAAATGGCTTCCTTTCTGAACCAATCAAAAAGTGTGCAGATGCATCTCATCCAATCAATCTCTTTCAATACGACACGGTACTGTGATACTCAAATGGCTTCCTTTCTGAACCAATCAAAAAGTGTGCAGATGCATCTCATCCAATCAATCTCTTTCAATACGACACGGTACCGTGACACTCAAATGGCTTCCTTTCTGAACCAATCAAAAAGTGTGCAGATGCATCTCATCCAATCAATCTCTTTCAATACGACACGGTACTGTGATACTCAAATGGCTTCCTTTCTGAACCAATCAAAAAGTGTGCAGATGCATCTCATCCAATCAATCTCTTTCAATACGACACGGTACCGTGACACTCAAATGGCTTCCTTTCTGAACCAATCAAAAAGCATGCAGATGCATCTCATCCAATCAATCTCTTTCAATACGACACGGTACCATGACACTCAAATGGCTTCCTTTCTGAACCAATCAAAAAGCGTGCAGATGCATCCCATCCAAATCAAACTCTTTCAATACGACAAGGTGTGGTGCGATGACGATGCGGTAACTTCCCCACTCATACAAAAACGACTCTATTCTTATCATTGCTATTATAATTACTTACATTGACAATGAAATACCAGAGACAGACCCAGCAACCACGGCACCAAAGCCAAGCCATCCTGCCGTCTTCTGATTGATTGCGAATGCTGACAAATTCAAGTCCAGAACAGAACACCAAGCGCCATAGACCCCGGTCGACAACCCATATATGAACACCAACAACCAGAAACGCTTCTTTCGCAGAAGTGACCTGAATCCAATGGAGAAATCCAGCCGTCCAATTGCAGCGGTGATACTTGGTGGTAGAGCTGGTTTATTGGGGAAGTAAATGAGTACGCAGAGGAAGATAAATGCTGTGACTCCAAATTCTAGATACATGTAGTTCATTATCTGATGTTTATATTTGGCAATCTCTGTGCTGTTTAAAGACTCCCTAAGCTTATTGTAGTCGATGCTTTCAGATGACGTGTGGTTGACTAGAGTACCCACATCGTCAACAAGTAGAGGACCAATGACGAAGGACAATGCGGTGCCACTGTAACATGCGAGTGATGAAATTGCAGTTGCTGTCGTTCGCTGTGACGGAGGGAACCATGCTGCTGAAACTAATGGAGGTGCTGCCATGGCAACAGGTCCTCCCAGCCCTGTGATGAACTGGCCGATGTGAATAAGAATGGACTGGGACTTGTTGTTCATGGAGAAACATCGTAGACCTGTGCCTATTAACTCCAAGACGGCTGCTAGAAGAACAGCGATTCGCAGACCTGCAATGAACATAAAACAAGCTTTAATAACATAATTCATAGTAGCGGCAGATCCTGGGGTGGGGAGGGAGGGGTCCATATTTTTATTGGGTGGAGAGGGCGGGGTCGAGATTTTGGCTAGGGTTGGGGATAGATAGATAGATAGATAGATAGATAGATAGATAGATAGATAGATAGATAGATAGATAGATAGATAGATAGATAGATAGATAGATAGATAGATAGATAGATAGATAGACAGACAGACAGACAGACAGACAGACAGACAGACAGACAGACAGATAGATAGATAGACAGCAATATGCATTAATTCTGATCCTTTTGACTAAAATACACATATATCAAAGACCTACTTACAGTGCGACTACACCAACCAAGGCCACCCAAACAAATTTTCATACAAATTTTCTAATCACATTTGTGACGGTGAATAACAGAATGAAGTCGAATTCTACAATTTAAACTGTTTCTTGTTCACTCTTGATCATATACATACACATATAAAGTAAAATATATGCTCTTAAAGCGAAAATTTGAAAATTTGTGCAGATTCTATTGTTTAAATACTCAATTGTGATTGGATAATTTGTATGAAAATTTGTTTGGGTGGCCTTGGTTGGTGTAGTCACACTGTAAAACCATGGCATAGCTTCCATGATATTTTTTCATAAAGCCTCGCTGGCAGACAACTAGAAAAAAATATCAGCGTAGCCATCCCATAATTTTAAGTAGGTTTTTGATATATATGTATTTTAGTCAAAATGATCAGAATTTCTGTATATTGCTGTATAGGTAGATAGTAGATAGGTAGATAGGTGGGTGGGTGGGGGTGGGTGGATGGATGGATGGATGGATGGATGGATGGATGGATGGATGGATGGATGGATGGATGGATGGATGGATGGATGGATGGATGGATGGATGGATGGATGGATGGATGGATGGATGGATGGATGGATGGATGGATGGATGGATGGATGGATGGATGGATGGATGGATGGATGGATGGATGGATGGATAGATAGATAGATAGATAGATAGATAGATAGATAGATAGATAGATAGATAGATAGACCTTTATTTAAATAGGGTAGCTCTTTTAGCAAAAGAAAATGCTGTTATCAATAGAGACCCTATAACAAAGGAACAAAGAAAGAAAAATAGATGATGCAGGAAAGGAATAAAAGAAGGATGGAAGGAAAGGAGAAAACCAGAACTGCAGTTTTACGACAAACGATGTATACAGGTACAGATGCAAATAATGTCGTCATGTCACAAAATCACGAATTTACCGAACGTTGATTATAACAAGGCCTCAAGACTGACCTTTAACATCCATCAACCAAGCTAAAGGAATCACAGTTATCACATACGAAATCGAACCCCAATCGGCCAGCAAAGTTATGACCGTAGTATCCCATCCAAAAACGACCTTCGCGGTCCCCTGAATCGGTCCCCAACAATTCCATATGAGGTTGCCTAACGAAGCTACCAAAGAGAAGATCAGGAGTATATACCAGCGTCTTTTGTAGACTTTAAAAGTCCCAGTGTAGACGGATCTTTCTATGGATTGGTAAGGCCGGTTTTCGGACTTCAGCAGCGAAGCCCTTTCTTCATACGATTTCCCGTTCGTTTCTGAACTCATCTCGCGATCGGCTTACGATTTATTCGATTTTTTTCTAAAATAAGTTCCTGATTTGATAGACTATTTCTTCTGTATCATTTCCGATAAAAAGATTAAACAGAAACTCGAGAAAAATCGATTTTTCTTTTCATTTTCGATGCGTGACAAGTTCGAATGTTTTCGACTTTGTTGTCTGTAGTGTGTGACAAACGCGTGACATCCACAGTACCGGAAGTGATCGGACTTAACCACAGGGAACCCAACGTCTTGAAACAGGGAATTCTTGATTTCTAATTTACTTTCTTGAAGCATATTTATGCTTTGCCAGACTCAGGCTTCCTCCTCCTCCTCTCCCCCAATCCCTTCCCCTTCCCTCCCCTCTCGTCCCCCAGGACCCATTACGCAGGCTACTTTTGCATGTACCCTGCCATTTAATTGGGGGGAATATTATTTCCTGAAATTCTAGCCCTTAATTATACGTGTAAACCTTGGACCTGAATTGTTGCTGTCCAGTCAGCCATTAATACAGACACCGACAGGAAAGGGTCGACACAGCGGAGTTCGACTGTATGTCTATTTCTGATACCCTGTTTTGGTCGTGACTAGAGAAGGAATTAAGCAAAATGTGTCTTTGTGTCACACTTTATTGCATTCTAAGCTTTATTTCTGTAATATCACCACCACGTGATAGACATGTGACACATTATGTTAATTAGTCTGCCTTCTCGTGGCATGCCGCCATCTTGTATCAAACTGAATAAAGCACAGCTAACATAACATTTCTTTATATGTTTATTTTCCTAGTACAAAAAGACATTTAACTGGAAGCCAGACAAACTTGACCTTTGCAGATCATCCAAAAGCCAATTAAGCCACAATAATGATGTACTATAGTATCTATTGTTCTTTTTTGCTTGGTTGTTGACACCCTTACCAAAATAAAGTATACTTTTAATATACTTCATTTTATACTTAAAGTATACTTTATTTTGGTAAGGGCATGTACACTGTATGTCCCTGGCTTATTTTCTGGGGGAGTACCTCCCTCGATCCCTATATGCACTGATCGAAGTACATATGTACATGTATGTTTGTTCATGTATGTGATATACACTCATTTCGATAAAGTTAGTCACCCGTAAAGCTTCGAAGGTGAGACCGATGAGGACCCTGGGTTGGTTAAAATGTATGTACCCATGGTCCTTCTTGGTCTCACCTTCGAAGCTTTTCGGGTGATGAACTTTATCGAAATGAGTGTATACATGTACATGTAAAATGTAGTCCACCCTTCCTTTCCACCCTTCTACCTGACCATGACCTCTCACATGAATTACATTCATTAGGGATTAACATAAATTTTGTGCACCAGTTAGCACTAGCATGCATTTATAATATCATGATAGAGCGATTCCAATAAACCTGGACATTATACTAACAATATACACACTATTAGACACTCACTCTTTTGTTTTCTTTTGTTCCTTTGCATCTAATAAACACTGATGTCAACAGCTAATTAGTAGTGCCCAGGTTTATTGCATGCAATCAGATCATGCACTCTATAGTCATATGATTATTATCATCCTTTAATTTACACAATGCTCTTCTATAATGTGACCATGGAACCGAGTAGCTTCAGAGACTTAACTTATTAGCTTCTTCAGGTACTATATATAAGCTTATAAGGTTACATGTATTTCTATTTCGATCAAGATCAGACATCTAAGAAGCTGCATTCGGCATATTTGATGTTTATGACTGACGGAAAAGTATAGACATGCAAGCTTACGTAAGCACTAGGATAATGCAAAGAATGGTATATAAAGGTATATAAATATTACGAAATTGTGTAATTCTTAAAATTGTTCTTCACATGTGTGAATAAAAGAATTGAATTGAATTAGTATCAATCCAGAGTTGATTCAACAAATAAACAAAACATATAGCTTATATATTTTCTTAACAGTGTTACATAATACTACATACGTTATCCATGTAAAAGATACATTACATACCCTTAACATCCATCAACCAAGACACCGGTAAAACAGCAATAACATATGATATCGGTCCCCAATCGGCTAACAAAGTTATCATCGTGTTATCCCATCCAAATACAACCTGTGACGTCCCCTGAATCGGTCCCCAGGCATTCCAGATCACGTTGTTCAACGAAGCTACCAAAGAGAAGATCAGGAGTATATACCAGCGTTTTTTGTAGACTTTACAAGTGCCTGTATGGACAGATCTTCCTATGGATTGGTAAGGCCGGTTTCCTGACTTCAGGAGTGAAGCCCTTTCTTCGTACGATTTGGCATTCATTTCTATTGAATCTATTTTGCGATCGCAGTCAAATTGCCACAAAATTGAGACAGAGATATACTGCGTTGATCTGGCTGGTTTTTAGTTGATGTTCATAACTATTAACAGAGAAATCAAGGGAATATTGAGACGTTCAACGCCGATTGTGATTCGCAGCACGAATGTCGTAATCAATGAACTTGTGACTCGAGTGCGTGATGTTGTCATGTGATCAGCGGTGACCGGAAGTGATTGGGTTTCGCTTATAAACACAGGGAGCCCAAGCTGATACATACGGTATTCAGTCTTATTCATTCATTTATTTATTCATTCATTCATTCATTCATTCATTCATTCATTCATTCATTCATTCATTCATTCATTCATTCATTCATTCATTCATTCATTCATTCATTCATTCATTCATTCATTCATTCATTCATTCATTCATTCATTCATTCATTCATTCATTCATTCATTCATTCATTCATTCATTCATTCATTCACTCCATTCATTCAATCATTCATTCATTCATTCATTCATTCATCCATTCATTCATCCAATCATTCATACATTCATTTTTTTAATAATTCATTCACTCATCCAACAGTTTCCTTTTCTTTTTTGATTTCTTTTTGATGTCACTAGCTTGACTTAGGATAGGTATTGACTGAAGGGCTTAGCAACTAGAGTGCAAACACTAAAACCATGAAACAGTGCTAACTTAATTAGCCACTAAATAGTGCAATGTCTTTTGTTTTCTATTGTTTCATTGGTGCTATTTAGCACTAAATAGTTTGTACTGTTTCACGGTTTTAGTGTTTGCACTCTACTGACTGTAAAATTAAAAGTAAAGGATTGAATAGTCTTTAGAAAAATCAGGAGCCCATCAGTAAAATGCTGAAGAATATGGCGATAATACAATAATTTTCTAAAATTAAAAATCATTATTTTTTTGAAAAAATAATTAAAATCTTGTCTAGAAATGCTGTCCTATTTCCTCCTTCCAAAAATGAGAGCTTCAATAAAGTACCATACTGCGATAATTAATGCTGACGTAGGATCTCGTGGTCGTTAAAGCGATCCCGCAATGTCTCGGGTATTGTCCCGTGCCGTTCGTGCCAGGCGTCGGCTAGTTCTTGTTGTTGGTTCTTGTTCGTTGTCTTCCCAGCGTTCAACATCGCAGTACAACCCGGCGTGCATTGCGATTGACTGCAATCCCAGAAACTCCAGGTACAAAGAATACTTGAACTAACACTACAGCAAATGTTTCTTTACTAGTGAGCAGATTCAGGGGCTTTTTAGCGACCAACATGAACCGTTCTGGTCATCTTTCGTTGCTTTAATGGCGGACAACTTGTTCAAGGCATTTTGTCCTCGTGATATTTGCCAGTGGAACTTGAAACAGAGCTTTGAAAATCTCACTTTAACTTCCCCCAGACTTGAGTTTGCTTTTAGACCGAGTTGATCGCAGTTTTAAGCTGTGTTTGAGTCGTTTTAAAGCTGCTTCTGGGGTTATTGGTGGCCAGTGAGGTTAAAGACAAAGGACTGGTTCATGTGATTGTAGCTTGCGCGCCAAACACATGGTTCACCTCGACTCTCAAGACAGTCAAGTCGCCAAGAACTTCAGATCTCCATCGAGTGAACTTTTACACTCAAACTATGGCCTTCAGATGAATATTTTGGCTTTGTAGACACGAGAATACTTGTGCAATGCTGCTTTTGTGCATTTCAGGCTTGCAATTTTTAAAGAAATGTATTCAAAGGAACGCAGTCATGTCTGGGTCGATTATGGCTTTATCTCTCTCACTCTTTTTGTTATAAAGTGATTACTAATACTACTCCATGTCTGAAATAGTAAAGGCTAAAACGTTGCACCAAAAGTTCAGCTCCAAAAGCGTAGTATTTCTTCAGAGAATTGTAGCCTGATTATTTGACAAAAACTCCTTCACTGAGCTCAAATTATGTTGTAAATTTTCCAGATATTTTCAGAACATTCTATTATAGTATTAATAATTTCCAAAGTGCACTAGTTCAGTAGATGTGTTTTACTTATTTCTGTAATGAGTTGAATTGTTGAGTTGTTTCAGGATCAAGGAAAACTTGGCATTCTAGTATTAATATATTAGAAATAATTTTATATTGAATTCTTTGCACAATTTTGAAATAATATTGAATTTCGCATGTCAAAATCAAGTGCATTTTTACTTTGAATAAATAATGATAACTTTATACATGTATTTTATAATGATACCCAAAATGCTTTTCAATAATATCAGCTACTAATAATGGTCGATTGAATAATAAATTACAAACTTTAAAATTTTGACGATTTGATTCTCAAAATGAAGTAACAAGATCAATTATTTTAACCAGTAGCTCCCAGTAGCTACATTTGTAAATTGTATGATGAATAATAATGATCAGTTTAAATACAAGACACAGTTGTTCTTGTGGAAGGCTGTTTATTAATTGATTACCATCTGAAGGCAGATAATATGATTCGTGGACGTTTACCAGCTAACTGATTATTAAACTCCCACTATAGCTTCCAAAAACCTTCTCCCAGCCCTATATTTTAAACCCCCTGCTAGTGTAGCCTGGTTTTCAGACAGCTCATGTGGAGTAACAGCATAATATGACACATGGGCTGTCTGGAAATCAGGCTATTGATGGTGGTGACAAAAGTGTATTGATTAGCAAGACCACAAGACAGCCAATTTGAAATTTGAATTGCAAAAAGAGACTCCCATTGTGAAACTAGAAATCTGAGTCTCCAAGACACATTGGAAAAATTTAAAGATTAATTCGGAGTAAATTCTGAGACTTGATATTTCTCATCACTTCCCTGCTGACAGAGGGAGAGGGGAATCTCATCACATGATTTTGTGATGATTTCCCACCCCTACACTGTTCAAACTATTTTTTTATTCTTCATTAATTGCGAATAGGATGTTTGCATGATGGCGTCATGTACTGTGCACTATAAGTACATGTACCAGACTAGTTTGTTAGATTATTAGCGCCAATTGTCTTAGTATTCTCATGAGGGACAAAAAATCTGAATAAGAAGGAAAATTACCAAAGCATTCTGGTACTTGTAGTCAAATAACACCATAATGAATGTTGCCTGTTACAATAAATACAAATTATTATTAGTGGGATTGACTAGCAGTAAAATATATATATAGTAGAGTCTGATTGCGGCGGTGTACATATTGGTGCAGCTACAGTCGTTTGCAAAATAGTTGACACAAATAGTTTTTTTTATACCTATATTTCAGAAATGTGACGCTGAGCCTGAAATATTTCTCATAGAACTCCCAACCCCCCTCCCCCCACTAAACAATCTAAGTATCTATAGCTACAGTCGTTTGCAAAATAGTTGACACAAATAGTTTTTTTATACCTATATTTCAGAAATGTGACGCTGAGCCTGAAATATTTCTCATAGAACTCCCAACCCCCCTCCCCCCACTAAACAATCTAAGTATCTATAGCTACAGTCGTTTGCAAAATAGTTGACACAAATAGGTTTTTTTATACCTATATTTCAGAAATGTGATGCTGAGCCTGAAATATTTCTCATAGAACTCCAAACCCCCCTACCCCAGGGGGAGGGGGGACGATATTTTGCAAACGATTGTAGATCAAACAGGTGTATATAGATCTACATATAAATTTACTGATGTTTTGGACATTCCAGTTTGTCAGCTTAAGGGTGCGTTCGATTGACCTTATTCCAGAATAGGAATACACAAAATAACATTCCTAAATCGCTGTCGCGCAGCTACTGTTCACTGAAAAATGAAACGATTCCTTGTTGTGTCATAATAGAGTCGTTTTCGTATGAGTGGGAAACCTACAGCACGGAGTTACGGTCACAGTACGGAATCGAAGACATTGTATTCAACCAATCACAGCGCGCAAAATCATCGCTCAACCAATCAGAATGCTTGGATACGGCACGATGATGACACGATACGGTCACCGCACGGTACGAACCGTACCGTAACTACTTCCCACTCATACGAAAACAACTCTAACTTTACAAGGAACAGTTTGGAATTTTAAATGTGCTGAAATAAAAGCATCCACGTGTTTATTGCGTGTATTCCTATTCTGGAATAGGGTCAATCGAACGCACCCTAAGTAAACGAGCTAGGAATTGAGAAGGACTAAATGGCCAAAACATCAGCAAATTTATATAGTAAGTACTGCTTTTTTAGACTATGTTACTGTGACTTACATGTATACTAACCCAAGTACATGTACATGTAATTTGAAGTTCATTATTACATGTATGACCTGTATTGGATAACGAATTGAAAACAATAGTAATATGAGTTCATTATTACATGTATGACCTGTATTGGATAACGAATTGAAAACAATAGTAATATGAGTTCATTATTACATGTATGACCTGTATTGGATAACGAATTGAAAACAATAGTAATATGAGTTCATTATTACATGTATGACCTGTATTGGATAACGAATTGAAAACAATAGTAATATGAGTTCATTATTACATGTATGACCTGTATTGGATAACGAATTGAAAACAATAGTAATATGAGTTCATTATTACATGTATGACCTGTATTGGATAACGAATTGAAAACAATAGTAATATGAGTTCATTATTACATGTATGACCTGTATTGGATAACGAATTGAAAACAATAGTAATATGAGTTCATTATTACATGTATGACCTGTATTGGATAACGAATTGAAAACAATAGTAATATGAGTTCATTATTACATGTATGACCTGTATTGGATAACGAATTGAAAACAATAGTAATATGAGTTCATTATTACATGTATGACCTGTATTGGATAACGAATTGAAAACAATAGTAATATGAGTTTCTGATTCATATTATTTTTAACTGCTTCAAAAGTAAAGATCTGTATTGTTTTATTATGATAAAATACGAATTTGTAGTATAAATATTTGTATTTTGGCTGTTTTTAGTTTCCATTTTTAATCTGACATGTCTACAAATTGACTTGGGGTATACAAGTCATGTAGATATACATTTGTAGTTATAAATGTACATATATTTATTATATAGTCAAGTCAATCCGCGCGCTCTGATTGGCTTTAAACTCATCGGCGATGATGAGGTTGGGCTTAGGTGCCTAAATGCCACTACAGAGGACACGCAAGTCCCTGGCGACAAGGAGGTAACCATGGTAACCATCCACGGTCCACCGCCTAGCACCCGTCACACTGACCAGCAGTCAGTGGAAGAATACTCTGACACCTTCGATATATATACTTACCAGGGTGGAGGGAGGGAGCAGAAAAACTTCCCCACACAGCGAAGATCGGCAAAGATCTGAGACGACATGCTCACGTGCAATCCCTGTAAAGCTCGGGGGAGCCCCCCGCACACACACAACCGCTGACCAGACTTCTATAGCTAAACGGCCTCCAATTACACACACAACTTCTGGCCAACGATTCATGTAGCAGGCAAACGCCTCGAGTTTAACCTCGCCTAAATTACATTTAGCCACATGAAAACTGTGCTGTATCAGAAAACGGAGCACTGTTTGATGACACTGTTTTTCGGCTGTTTGGTTTGATCCAAAATTCTGAAGAAAACAAACCAAGCGCGCGCTCGATGGCGTAACTGGCGTCAGTAGCGCGCGCACTTCACTCGCTAAAATGTTATTCAAAAACACAACAGAATCCTCAACTTTCTTGCCCTATCTCACCATTCTATATAATAAAGCAAATAGAACAGCTTTTTCCATGCTTCGTTCAGTAATACAGCACTCAGGAAGTGCCGAGAGCACTCAAGAAGTGTGGAGAGCACTCGCCTATGGCTCGTGCTCTCCCTACACTTCTTTCGTGCTCTCGTCACTTCCTGAGTGCTGTATTACTGAACGGAGCACGGAAAAAGCTGTTCTATTTGTTAAATACATACAAGTATGCACATGCAAAATCTTTGTTTATCTAGACTCAAATTGCCAGAGTAGCACCTAGTTTTATTAATTATCTACATCTATTCATATGTTACATTGATAATTTACATTAAATTTGAGGATTGCAATCCAGACGTCCATCATTTTTCAGTTTGAGATCCTAATTTATTCTTTGTGCTGTCAGACAGACAGACACCCATCATTATTCAGTCACTCGTAAGTAACCATGGAGACCATGGTCGTTCCTTTGGAGGAAATTACACCATCTGACATGAAGGACCAAGTTGGAGAGGACAAAGACACCACTATCGAAGGTATATACATGCATCCACTGCACAGTATTGTTTGTAATATTGGGGGAGGAAAAGGAGAAGGGATTGAGTGAAAGGATCAAGGAGGGGGATTGGAGCCCAGGGGGGGTACTCAGGGGTATCAGTGACGGGGAGGTGCGAAGGCTTTTTTTGGGTTTGAAATTCGCGGCTTGGGACTTTTTTTGGGATTTCATTTTTCTGGTGGACTTTTTTTGATATAAAGATTTTGTCAAGGACTTTTTTTGGGGTTGATAAAAATGATATCCTACCATTCTCGATTTTATGCGGAGACAAATTGGACTTTTTTGGGGTTACGATTTTGGGGCGTTGGACTTTTTTTGGGTCTTGTTTTCGCGTAATGGACTTTTTTTGGGTTAAAATGTTTGGCCTCATTCGCACCTCCCCGTCACTGATACCCCTGAGTACCCCCCCTGGGGATTGGAGAGGAGGAAAGGTCTCCCCCTTTCTTTTCCCAATCATCCTCTCCCCTCCCCTAGCTCTCCTCGAGCTAGCAGGCCATGCAGGCTATATTAAAAGGGTCATGAATGTACATTGTAGCTAGTGCAAAATCATCGCTCAACCAATCAGAATGCTTGGATACTGCACGGTCACTGCACAGCACGAACTCACTCGGTACCGTACATAACTACATGTACTTCCTGCTTATGGGCAATTCCACCGTCACGGACGTTACAATCAATGTCACGGACGTTACACTGTATGATTCACAACTTTATTAGCCTGTTTTTAATGCATTTCTGGGTATTTTCAAATGGCCCAGCAGTCTTTTTGTAGTGAGCATGCTCATTGGGCTTGTTACTGAGCATGCTCTGTACAGAAACTGCTGACATAGTAAATTCATTCCTTTGCTAGAGCACATGTAAATGTTGAAACTTCAAAACCATCTAAAATTACCTTCTTAAATCTTAAACAATGCCTGTAACTGGAGCAGAGAGAAACAAAACATACAGGAAAAGAATGAAAGAGAATGCAGAAGATTACACAGCATACAAGGAGAAGGATAAAGAACGTAAAAGGGCAAGCAGAAAGAGAGTCATTAGCCCAAAGAAAGCCTCCATGGAAAAGTTCAAATGCAGAGAAAGAGTGAGATTGTGTAGGCTAAAGAAAAAATTAGCTGCCAAGTCAATGCCTGCTGTTACTAATGATATGCCATCTGAATTTGCATACAAATCTCCTCAAGCTTTGGGTAAAGCAGTACATAGAGTTTCAAACCTTCTTCCAAGATGTTCCATGGTCAACTGCACCAGAAATCACTTTCACCACTTCCACCCAAGCCTATTCAACATGGAGAATACTATGCCGTTGCATATGTAAAGAACTTTTATTTTGGCAGAGTTCTAAACACCACCACAGATGTAGTTGAGTTACAATGTAAAGTTCCTCCACAGCATTGGAGCCAGCACCTTTCACTGGCCGAGACGTGATGATATTGACCAAGTTCATGTATAAAATATTTTTTATGGCCCTGTTACTGTTCCAAACTTCATCAGTGGTCCATTTATGATATACCAGAGCAGAAAGCAGTAGAGAAAGTTTTCAAGGCCATTGGAAAACATAAAAAGGCTTAATAAGTTATATGCCAATCAATGTTCAAAAGTCCTAAAATGTGATACATTTAGTACATTGCCTACATGTATATTGCTTGTTTAAAATGATTTTGTTTAAGGAAGATAAGATAAGAATATAATGTACAGAAGAGAAAATGAAAATCAGTACAATAGCAAAGTGATAATTTCAGTTGTTTGCATCCTTTTTTTACAAATCAACAATGTAACGTCCGTGACGTAACGTCCGTGACAAACTTCAACTGCATCTATTTCCAAAGAGCAGCAGTTTACCAGAGTTATGATTTCATCAATGTGTTTCTATTAAATAAGTAACAGTACATTAGCATTGCTAATACATTGCATACATTAGTTATGTAATGACAGGAAGAATGGTTACTGAATGTCACGGACGTTACGTAACGTCCGTGACAAAACTTCCCACCCCCTTAACCTATTTTTAGAAATTTGTTTGGATAAAATTTATGTCATGTATGTATAGACTCTAGTAGGGTCCTTTCTCCAATAAAAGTGTTTGGAGTTATTAAAGATTCCCAAGTTTGATTTTTAGCAGTTTATAATGTCTAATACATGTTATGTACCATGTATTAAAATGTTCCGCGTCATTTGGGAGCTAGCCCCCCTGAAAAAACCATCACCTAAATTAAAGTAAAATTTGGTTTTCCACTAACTATAGCATTTGATAAATGCCCCAAAGGCATTATTTCAACTAAAAACTTCATTTGAAATATCACTTTTTTATCAACTCTCATGTGGAATTGCCCTTATATGAAAATGACTATTCAAAGGGTGATCAGTGTAGTAACAGGGGAAGGGTGTGAGGGTGGTGGTGATACATGTATTTGGTTAATAAATGGTTGCGTACAATGTACATTGTACAATCATGTGTATAGCAATTAATGTCTTTGAACCACTCGGACCTACTGTAGGGGGTTACCCCATGTAATTCCACCAAGGACAATCTTCAGTCTCATGTGAAGTTTTAATATACACTCAGGCCAATTTGAGCTAATATTATATAAATGGACTTCAGTGTTTGCAAGTAAAAATGTTTCAAATTGCATCAGTAACTATATGATCGAAGTGTCGTCTTTATATTATTGCCGTACTGTACACGGGTCCAAAATATCTCGAAGCATTTAATAATGAACATGTCACGATAAGTAACCATAAGGAGTTCAGTTCAGTGTGAACTGCAACTGCAAGAGACCACCGTGCAGTGCGAAAAACGAAATTTTGTGACCCTGAACTGCATTCCTCAGCTCGGGGCCCTTCGGCCTGAGCAATAATTTTTATTTTCAAAACATTTTATTCCCCAGATGCAGTTGGTGAAACATGTGGAGATGCTGACGAAGGTGTCAATCAAATCACAGACCAACCAATCAATTCTGCCGAGCAAGAAGTCATAGGGCTATTAATGGCACAACAACATGTCTTCTCCAATACCAGTGATGATTCTGTGAAAGCTGTTGCCATGGTACCCAGGGAAGTCCTTCAGGATGAGACTGTGGTTGACGAGGTGATTATATTTATTATAATTAACTGTACCTTATAGGAAATTAACGAAGCATCTTATTAATGTGAATTCACAAAGTCCGCGTTAATTTTACAGGGGCGGATCT
>JAUJYZ010001526.1:387500-425000 GCA_033675265.1 Actinostola sp. cb2023
CAGAGTGAAATGGGAAAGATAAAGTGCTCTAAATTAAAGATACCCATAAAATTATTCTGAGCATTAGGGACTTGTCAGAAATTAACAGGGGGGAGGGGGGAGGGGGGAGGGGGGGATTTTAAATTGAGCATTGAAAATGTTGTGACCCTCCCCTAGCGATGGGAATGAAATCTCCTGACCCGGCCCTTGGGCTTGGCCTAAAATACCAAAATACTCCCTTTTTCACTGCCTATTTTTTCATGACCCTCCCTTTTCAGGGAATCAAAAAGTTATGACCCTCCCCCAGTTTCCACCCCCTCCCCCTGCTAATGTCAGACAAGTCCCTTGACCCTCTCTTCAGGACTCTTTATAGGGCTGATGCTCAGAAGAATATTATGGGTATCTTTAGAGCACTTCTTGAACTCTGAGTGTCAAAAGGTCATGGATGGCATGGTACGTGTACTCCCATGGGGGAGGGTGAGGGGTATAAGAGTGGTAGGGAGGTGCCCATGAAGTCAATAACCCAAAAGTGTCCAATTTTATCTCTAGTTTTCATAGTCTGACTTTGCAAAACAGTTCCTACTTTTTATGTGAGAGAGAGTTGAAGTTTGATCAAGTCGTTGATCGAACCACAAGATTTTTATTTTTTTATTTTATTTATTTTTCGAACCACAAGATAATGAGTTGAGACAAAAGAGACACGAGGGGAGTGAGGCAAGAAGCAGGGGAGAGACAAAGTAGTGGGGTCCTAATGTACACTTACGTTGTCCTTCTTTAATCTTCCTTTTTACTGCCCCCTCCCCCCTCAGCAGGGAGTTTGAGATACCTGAGGTCAAAGTGGTGGGGTCCTAATGTAAATATACAATGTACATTTACATTGTCATTTCCTGATCTTCCTTTACTACCTTCCCCTCCCCCCTATGGCTCCAGTCTCCTTATACATGTACATGTAGTTGCATAATCTATGGTATGTCTCGCAGCTGCTTACAAGATCTGTTGTGATTGGATAATAGAAACAATAGAATTCATTATCTACTCGTTCTATGGTTTGGGTTCTATTGTTTTACTCTAATTGTATCCAATTGACCACTACAAAAAAGAGCAGGGGACTGGGAACGAGTTTATTAGAATTAATGTAATTACGAAATTAAGTTTATGTCATGAAACAACATGTTGAAATTATCATATGTGTAAAGTTTGATGTGATTTGAGTGAATCCTGTCGGAATTAAAAACTTTTGAAATTTTGAAATTTTACAGTGAATGTGTGGTTTGGCGGGTAGACAACGTCAAAAAATAAAGAGTTTGTATGGGAAATTGTACATCTTTGATGCCCTCTAGCATCGTCAATATTAAGCCAAAGTTCACCAAACTTTCCAGATTAGCTAAGTTTGATCTGCTCTGTCAGAAAATGTTGCCCACTTTTGCTAGTTTCTTATTGAATTAGTTTTACAGACTTGGTCCCAGTCCCCTGCTCTTTTTTGTAATGGCCAATTGGACTACATCTTCTAAGAGCTGCGACCTTACCCTAATCTATAATATTATTTATCTGAACATTGTTACTATAGCAACCTATGTCCACCAAACATCTGACGGCACTAGCTATGTGATTACATCAGAGGGCGGTGCCTTTGAAGGCCCTACGTCTGTCTCCATGGCAAACATCAGCGAGGCCGGTGCCTCTCTAGTGACCTCAGGGGATACAGTGGACCACAGTAGTATACTAGAACAATATACAACCCACGTACAGCAGGGTACACAGGTCGATCACGAGCACACAGGGAACACTGTATGTATTGCATGAAGATCCTGATCCACAGGATCAACTGGACCACGAAGCCCAGGTAGAGTGTAGTGAATGTTGTGTGTCTGTCTGTCTTTTGTCTGGCTGCTGTCTCTTTGTCTGTCTGTCTTTTGTCTGTCTGTCTTTTGTCTGGCTGTCTTTTGTCTGGCTGGCTGTCAAAGCACAGGTAAAGTGTATTGAATTTTGTCTGGCTATCTGTCTGTCTTTCTAAGCACAGGTAGAGTGTAAAATATTGAATTTTGTCTGTTTGTCTGTCTTTTGTCTGTCTGTCTTTTGTCTGTTT
Source organism: Actinostola sp. cb2023 (assembly GCA_033675265.1). Taxonomy (NCBI): domain Eukaryota; kingdom Metazoa; phylum Cnidaria; class Anthozoa; order Actiniaria; family Actinostolidae; genus Actinostola; species Actinostola sp. cb2023. Next base: position 389,566 of record JAUJYZ010001526.1, read on the forward strand.
GTCTTTCTGAGCACAGGTAAAGTGTATTGAATTTTGTCTGTCTGTCTGTCTGTCTGTCTTTCTAAGCCCAGGTAGAGTGTATTGAATTTTGTCTGTCTGTCTGTCTTTCTAAGCCCACAGCGGTCGACAAAAGTCCACGAACACTTAGCTCTACAGTGACCCCCTTTCCCCCAATACAAAGTTGTTTTTCAACTGCTGCTGGCTCTGATCATTTGTTAAGGCTTCAACATTGGAGGTGGGGGTAGGGGTGTTCGCGATACTTTTGTCGACCGCTGTCTGAGGACAGAAACCATATCTGGTCAATATCAGACAGTAATTTGACGTGTTATCGTGACTCCGATAGGAGCTGGAGAAGCGTTTCACGTCACTACAGGTATAATGTGTTGTCACGTAGAAGCATCCAAATGACGTTCTTTCTAGAAGTGAAAAACTCTAAACTAATGACGTATTTTTGCGAAATATATAATCAACCGATTTATGTCGACCAGCGCTAGTGTGTAAATGCATATAAACAGAGAGCGTCTTAAACAGTTGTCCGGCAGAGTGAAACGCATCCGATATGGTGGGTGGCACGAAGCCCAGGTAGAGTGTAGTGAATGTTGTGTGTCTGTCTGTCTTTTGTCTGGCTGTCTGTCTGTCTTTTGTCTGTCTGTCTTTTGTCTGGCTGTCTTTTGTCTGGCTGTCTGTCAAAGCACAGGTAAAGTGTATTGAATTTTGTCTGGCTATCTGTCTGTCTTTCTAAGCACAGGTAGAGTGTAAAATATTGAATTTTTGTTTGTTTGTCTTTTGTCTTTTGTCTGTCTGTCTTTTTTGTCTGAATTTTTGTCTTTCTGAGCACAGGTAAAGTGTATTGAATTTTGTCTGTCTGTCTGTCTGTCTGTCTTTCTAAGCCCAGGTAGAGTGTATTGAATTTTGTCTGTCTGCCTGTCTTTCTAAGCCCAGGTAGAGTGTAGTGAATTTTGTCTGTCTGTCTGTCTGTCTTTCTAAGCCCAGGTAGAGTGTATTGAATTTTTTGGTCTGTCTGTCTGTCTGTCTGTCTGTTTGTCTGTCTGTCTGTCTGTCTGTCTGTCTGTCTGTCTGTCTGTTTGTCTGTCTGTCTGTCTGTCTGTCTTTCTAAGCCCAGGTAGAGTGTAGTGAATTTTGTCTCTCTGTCTGTCTGTCTGTCTTTCTATGCCCAGGTAGAGTGTATTGAATTTGGGTCTGTCTGTCTGTCTGTCTGTCTGTCTGTTTGTCTGTCTGTCTCTGTCTGTCTGTCTGTCTTTCTAAGCCCAGGTAGAGTGTAGTGAATTTTGTCTCTCTGTCTGTCTGTCTGTCTTTCTATGCCCAGGTAGAGTGTATTGAATTTGGTCTGTCTGTCTGTCTGTCTGTTTGTCTGTCTGTCTGTCTGTCTGTCTTTCTAAGCCCAGGTAGAGTGTAGTGAATTTTGTCTCTCTGTCTGTCTGTCTGTCTTTCTATGCCCAGGTAGAGTGTATTGAATTTGGTCTGTCTGTCTGTCTGTTTGTTTGTCTGTCTGTCTGTCTGTCTGTCTTTCTAAGCCCAGGTAGAGTGTAGTGAATTTTGTCTGTCTCTCTGTCTGTCTGTCTGTCTTTCTATGCCCAGGTAGAGTGTATTGAATTTGGTCTGTCTGTCTGTCTGTCTGTCTGTCTGTCTGTCTGTCTGTCTATCTAAGCCCAGGTAGAGTGCAATGATGTTTGTCTGTCTGTCTGCCTGTCTGTCTGTCTGTCTGTCTGTCTTAGTCTGCTGGATCAAGTTTCCTGTGTGACATATAGTATATCCTCTCGGTTTAACCAAAACATTTAGACCACCAGGCTTAGCATGCTTTGTCTAGTTACGTGATGTAAAATAATACAGTCGAAGCTCTCGTAAGCGACCACCTCGGGAATTCGAAAAAGTGGTCGTAACTAGAGCTGGTCGCTTACGAGAACTTTTAATGAGCTCATGTGATGTATTGTAATACGTAAGCACGATATATAGCTAATTGCATAATCGTTGTTGGGTTGGAAATCATGAAAGTTATGACCAAAAGGAATTCTGGGAAATTAAAACTCTCAAATAACACCGTCAAATGATCAACCTTTTTATCCTGACTTGTGGGATCTTAGTTAAATATCTCATATACCTTCAAAACTACGAGAACATTGAATATATCTGCATGTAATGTCGCTCATGAACTGATTTCCCATCCATCCTTGCGGTCTCAGCTTCTATGATTTATGATTTTCAACCCGACAACGATTATGCAATTAGCTATATACCTGCCCATACTACAGTGTGGTATTACAATGCGCACTTGGAAACAACGTTTCACACAACAGTATTCTGAGTCTAAGACTTATTAAAGATGACTACTACAAATCCGACTGAGTTGTCGCTTACGAGAGCTTAAAAACAAAGGAACCACGTAGTTGGTAATTACAAAAAGTGGTCGCGGTCGCTTCCGGGGTGGTCGCTTACGAGAGCTTTAATTACAGACTTTGAGTGACAATACAAACGGGGTTTTGTAATTAAAGGTGGTCGTAAATGGAACAGGTCGCTTTCGAGAGTGGTCGCAAGGAGAGCTTCGACTGTATCGGATTAGGTTTCACTGTCATTCGTCCGTCCGTCCGTCCGTTTTTGTTTTGTTTTGTTTTTCTTTTCACTCTATCCATCTTTATGTAGCCTGCGTAGCAAGCGTTTTTTAGGCCGCTCGGAAGATTTTTCGTTTTTTGGCCGTTTTTCGCCCTTCCCCCTCCCCCTCCTTCCCCTTTTTGCTCTCGCCCCAACTTTCGCGCGGCCAAAAAACGAAAAATCTTCCGAGCGGCCTAAAAAACGCTTGCTACGCAGGCTAATCTTTATGTAACAATCTACTCATCATTTCTCTCTCTTGTCAGGCTGCCACTAAGAAAATATACCACTGTAACATCGACGGTTGTGGGAAACAGTTTTCAACTACCTACCGTCTCAAGGCTCACGGCCGCAGCCATACTGGTGACACTTTTCGGTGTGAGGAAGACGGCTGCAATAAATCGTTTATTACTCATAGTGATTTGACCAAACATGTCAGGACGCACTCGGGGGAAAAACCTTATCGATGCGATCACGAGAACTGTGGACGTGTGTACACTACAGCACATCATCTCAAGGTATGTGTGGCTTCTGTCTCGTTCTGGGCACTTAACTGAGGGGGGCACTTAACTGAGGGGGGCACTTAACTGAGGGGGCACTTAACTGAGGGGGGCACTTAACTGAGGGGGCACTTAACTGAGGGGGGCACTTAACTGAGGGTGGAGCTTAACTGAGGGGGGCACTTAACTGAGGGGGGCACTTAACTGAGGGGGGCACTTAACTGAGGGGGGCGCTTAATCGAAAGTGGTTGATTAAATGAAGGGGGCTTTTAATGAGGGAGGGCTCTTAATCGAAGGGGAGCTCTGAATCGAGGGTGGGCTCTTAATCAAGGGTAGGCTCTTAATCAAGGGAGGGCGCTTAATGGAGGGGGGCTCTTAATCGAAGGGAGCGCTTAATCGAGGGTAGGCTGACTTAATTGAGCGAGGGCACTTGATCGAGGGTAGGCTCTTAATCAAGGGTGGGCTATTAATGAAAAGGGGGCTCTTAATCAAGGATAGGCTCTTAATCGAGGGAGGGCACTTACATGTAATCAAGGGTAGGCTCATCATCATCATCATTATCATCATCATCACTATCACTGATCATCATATACAGTCATTCTCGAAAAGGTTGTCCAGATGAAAAGACTACAAAACTATAATAAAGTCACGTGATTCATTATGTATTCAATTTCTGCACGAGGAACTGCGAGTTGATATCAGCGGCATTACATTCAGTTCTCAAAATTCCATGCGACGAAATTCAATACATAATAAATCACGTGACTTTAGTGTAGTATTGTAGTCTCTTCATCTGGACAACCTTTTTGAGAATGACTGTATATATATCGATATTGCATAGGTTCATGAACGAGCTCATACTGGTGAGAAACCTTTCAAGTGTACATTTGAAGAATGCGGCAAAGCCTTCGCGACTGGTTATGGATTAAAGAGTCATACTAGAACACACACTGGTGAAAAGCCTTATAAATGCCTTCACGATGATTGTCGAAAAGCATTCAAGACTTCAGGCGATCTACAGAAGCACATTCGTACACACACAGGTACTAATTGTCGACTATCAATCAGTCTTGAAAAAAATAAATAAATAAATAAATAAATAAATAAATAAATAAATAAATAAAAATAAAAATAATAAAAAGTCGAGCCCAGTATTCTGATTCTTTGCGCGCCCAGTAGACCACAGGAAGCCCATCAAAAGACGCGCGCACAAACACACACAAGTACATGGCTTGTAGTTCTTCTAGCATACAGTGCGGACACACGGTGCAACATTGCGCGCAATATTGCTGGTAATTTTGTTGCAGCGTGTGTCCACCCATGAAACTAATTGCTCGCAATTGACTAGCGCGCGCTATTACGACGTAATTTGTTGCTCGCAATGTTGCAGAAGTAGGACTCGATTCTACTTCTGCAACATTGCGCGCAACATGTTGCAGAGGTGGACACACGCTGCAATAATACATGTTGCACGAAATGTTGCACCGTGTGTCCGCACCTTAACTCGAACTCGGCTCACTCGAACTAATTTTATTTTCTCTTCGATCAAATCAGGGTCAAATTTACCCCGCTAATTCGAACCGTTTTCCGTTCCCCTTGGGAGTTCGAGTTAGCAACTACCCTCTCATGTCTCGCCGCAATACGGCTGCTCATAATAATAATAATAATAATAATAATAATAATTTAATTCTTTGAAAAGCGAATAGTCCCTTTTCGCGTTCACAGAAACCGCTGTAAAACCGCTGTACTTATTGACATCAGACGCATTTGTACAGGGTTAGCATCGAGTCGGTGTAAATTATTCACAAATATCAACGAGAACACGAAAAAATGTTGACATGAAAAAATAGAAACATTTTTGAATTGCACGGACTGGTTTCTGAATCGAGGCTAAGCCTGTACAAATGCGTCTTTTGTCATGGACAGCGGTCATCTCTAAACAACGCGAAACTGGAGTATTCCATATGGATCTCAATGCTCTTAACAAGTATCTATTACATAAATCTATAACATTTCCGCACAAGACCAGAAATGACATGTATTGAGACCAAGCACTTGCAATGAACCACTGTGTTGTCTTACAGGAGAACGTCCATTCAAGTGTCCATACGAGGGATGTGGCCGGGCTTTTACCACGTCCAACATCCGTAAAGTCCACATGCGAACTCATACTGGGGAGAGACCTTACATCTGTGAGGCTATTGGATGTGGACGAGCATTCGCCAGTGCTACAAACTTCAAAAACCATTCCCGTATACACACCGGTATGTAGTTTGTTGTGTCTCGTATATACCCCGGTATAGTCATTGTGTCCCTTTCCCTTACTTGCCCGTATACACACCGGTATGTAGTTTGTTGTGTCCCGTATATACCTATTGCGTCCCCGCTTACCCTTACTTGCCCATATACATATAAGTACGTGCGTGTACGTGCGTGTACGTGCGTATGTAGTTTATTGTGTCCCGTACTGTCCCGTATACATGCCGATATAGTCCGTTTTGTCCCGTAGTATTCCGTATATACACCGGTACATGTGCGTAGGTCTTTTTTTTGTTGCGTCTTGTCATGTAGTTAGTTTTGCCTTTTATTGCGCGTCCCCTATGTATTTACTGGTATGTTGTTCGTAGTGTCCCGTATGTGATGTGTTCCATACTCTATTGCGTGTATACACAGCGATACATCGCATCATTTGATCTGAATCTTAGATAGTTGCCTTGACCTTGTTTGATCTTGACCTTTGTTTGATCTTGACCTTTGTTTGATCTTGACCTTTGTTTGATCTTGACCTTTGTTTGATCTTGACCTTTGTTTGATCTTGACCTTTGTTTGATCTTGACCTTTGTTTGATCTTGACCTTTGTTTGATCTTGACCTTTGTTTGATCTTGACCTTGTTTGATCTTGACCTTTGTTTGATCTTGACCTTTGTTTGATCTTGACCTTTGTTTGATCTTGACCTTGATCTTTGTTTTACATTGACTTTGACCTTTGTTGGACCTTGACCTTTGCTCGACCTTGACTTTTGTTGGACCTTGACCTTTATTTGACCTTGACCTTTGTTGGACCTTGACCTTTGCTTGATCTTGACCTTTATTAAAGTGGGGAAAACCGATGATCCATAACTTCCCGTACGGACCGAGCAAGCGAAGTTAATAAGATATTTATAATTTGAGCATGAGCATGACCTTTGTTTGATCTCGATCTTGACCTTTGTTTGACCTCGACCTTGACCTTTGTTTGACCTTGACATTTGTTTGATCTTGACCTTGGTCTTTGTTTGACCTTGACCTTTGTTTGACTTTGACCTTTGTTTGATCTTGCCATTGACCTTTGTTTGATCTTGATCTTGACCTTTGTTTGACATTGACCTTTGTTTGACATTGACCTTTGTTTGACATTGACCTTTGTTTGGTTTGATCTTGACCTTTTAAGTGTCGTACTGTAATTACATACCTCTTATTAACCTCGCTTGCTCGGTCCGTACGGGAAGTTATGGACCGAGTTTTTTCGCACGGCCTTATGGCCCAAGCGCGTAGCTATAGCGCGCGGGCCATAAAAAGTGGGGAAAACCGAGGATCCATAACTTCCCTTACGGACCGAGCAAGCGAGATCAATAAGATATTTATAATTTTCAGCAGGTCGTACGGGAAGTTACCAATTGACCAATAAGAGCGCGCGTAGTATCTGTGATATATAATAAATGTACGCATAACCGTGTTTCTTTCTAATACCGTTGTTATCAGGTGAACGTCCTTACATATGCCAAGTCCATGGATGTAACAAACGCTTCACTGAGTATTCCAGTCTTTACAAACACCACGTGGTTCACACACACAACAAACCCTATACTTGCAACATATGCAACAAGACGTACAGACAGACGTCAACCTTGGCTAATCACAAACGTACAGCTCATGGCGAGTTGGAAGGTACGTAGTGACGTAACGTAGCGCAGGCTAGGGTAACGTATACACCAGAGTAGTAGCTAATCACAAACGTACAGCTCATGGCGAGTTGGAAGGTACGTAGTGACGTAACGTAACGCAGGCTAGGGTAACGTAACGCAGGCTAGGGTAACGTAACGCAGGCTAGGGTAACGTAACGCAGGCTAGGGTAACGTAACGCAGGCTAGGGTAACGTATCGTATAGTATGCTAGGGTAACATATACACTAGAGTAGTAGCTAATCACAAACGTACAGCTCATGGCGAGTTGGAAGGTACGTAGTGACGTAACGTAGCGCAGGCTAGGGTAACGTAACGCAGGCTAGGGTAACGTAGCGCAGGCTAGGGTAACGTAACGCAGGCTAGGGTAACGTAACGCAGGCTAGGGTAACGTAACGCAGGCTAGGGTAACGTATCGTATAGTATGCTAGGGTAACATATACACTAGAGTAGTAGCTAATCACAAACGTACAGCTCATGGCGAGATGGAAGGTACGTAGTGACGTAACGTAACGCAGGCTAGGGTAACGTAACGCAGGCTAGGGTAACGTATCGTATAGTATGCTAGGGTAACATATACACTAGAGTAGTAGCTAATCACAAACGTACAGCTCATGGCGAGATGGAAGGTACGTAGTGACGTAACGTAGCGCAGGCTAGGGTAACGTAACGCAGGCTAGGGTAACGTATCGTATAGTATGCTAGGGTAACATATACACTATAGAGTAGTAGCTAATCACAAACGTACAGCTCATGGTGAGATGGAAGGTACGTAGTGACGTAACGTAACGCAGGCTAGGGTAACGTATACACTAGAGTAGTAGCTAATCACAAACGTACAGCTCATGGTGAGATGGAAGGTACGTAGTGACGTAACGTAACGCAGGCTAGGGTAACGTAACGCAGGCTAGGGTAACGTAGCGTATAGTATGCTAGGGTAACATATACACTAGAGTAGTAGCTAATCACAAACGTACAGCTCATGGCGAGATGGAAGGTACGTAGTGACGTAACGTAGCGCAGGCTAGGGTAACGTAACGCAGGCTAGGGTAACGTATCGTATAGTATGCTAGGGTAACATATACACTAGAGTAGTAGCTAATCACAAACGTACAGCTCATGGTGAGATGGAAGGTACGTAGTGACGTAACGTAACGCAGGCTAGGGTAACGTAACGTATAGTATGCTAGGGTAACATATACACTAGAGTAGTAGCTAATCACAAACGTACAGCTCATGGCGAGATGGAAGGTACGTAGTGACGTAACGTAACGCAGGCTAGGGTAACGTAACTCAGGCTAGGGTAACGTATCGTATAGTATGCTAGGGTAACATATACACTAGAGTAGTAGCTAATCACAAACGTACAGCTCATGGTGAGATGGAAGGTACGTAGTGACGTAACGTAACGCAGGCTAGGGTAACGTATACACTAGAGTAGTAGCTAATCACAAACGTACAGCTCATGGTGAGATGGAAGGTACGTAGTGACGTAACGTAGCGCAGGCTAGGGTAACGTAACGTATAGTATGCTAGGGTAACATATAAACTAGAGCAGTACATTGTAGCTAATCACAAACGTACAGCTCATGGCGAGTTGGAAGGTACGTAGTGACGTAACGTAACGCAGGCTAGGGTAAAGTAACGCAGGCTAGGGTAACGTAACGTATAGTATGCTAGGGTAACATATACACTAGAGTAGTAGCTAATCACAAACGTACAGCTCATGGTGAGATGGAAGGTACGTAGTGACGTAACGTAACGCAGGCTAGGGTAACGTATACACTAGTGTAGTAGCTAATCACAAACGTACAGCTCATGGCGAGATGGTAGGTACGTAGTGACGTAACGTAGCGCAGGCTAGGGTAACGTATACACTAGAGTAGTAGCTAATCACAAACGTACAGCTCATGGCGAGATGGAAGGTACGTAGTGACGTAACGTAGCGCAGGCTAGGGTAACGTAACGCAGGCTAGGGTAACGTATCGTATAGTATGCTAGGGTAACATATACACTAGAGTAGTAGCTAATCACAAACGTACAGCTCATGGCGAGTTGGAAGGTACGTAGTGACGTAACGTAACGCAGGCTAGGGTAAAGTAACGCAGGCTAGGGTAACGTAACGTAATGCAGACTAGGGTAACGTAACGTAGGCTAGGGCAACGTAACGCAGGCTAGAGTAACGTATGGTAATGTACTGTAATGTAATGTACAGTAGGCTATGATAGAGTCGTTTTCGTATGAGTGGGAAGTAGCTACGTAAGGTACGGTTCGTGCCGTACCGCGTGTCGTCGGTTTCCCACTCATACGAAAACGACTCTAACGTCACTAACGCTAGGGTAAAATTAGCTTATATTAGACAGCTTAGGCAGCGTAAAGTACGTACGTAAGGCAGCGTAACGTATACACTAGAGTAGCGTAATGTGTACACTATAATAACGTTAAGCCAACGGCAAGAGGAAGAGTACGTTATACAGTCATTCTCAAAAAGGTTGTCCAGATGAAAAGACTACAATACTAGAGAATAAATAAGATAACGAGAAGTGTATACATATTTTTATGACAAATAAAGTCACGTGATTCATTATGTTTTCAATTTCCTCTCGTGGAATTTCAATTTGAGATGCAAAAGTACACGGCATTGTGAGAACTGAATGTAATGGCGCTGGTATCAACTCGCAGTTCCGCGCGCAGAAATTGAACACAATGAATCGCGTGACTTTATTGTAGTATTGTAGTCTTTTCATCTGGACAACCTTTTTGAAAATGACTGTATCTGTAGTCACGAACCGATCAGGGCTCAATTCAATAAAACTTTTGTAACGGTAATTTACAAGTGTAGCTATTGTTCTTGGCAGCTAAAACAATAGCTACACTTGTAAATTACAGTTGTAAAAGTTTTATTGAATAGTCCCTTTTCGCGTTCACAGATCCCGTTGTAAAACCGCTGTACTTATTGACAACAGACGCATTTGTACAGGGTTAGCCTCGAGTCAGTGTCAATTATTCACAAATATCAACAAGAACACGAAAAAATGTTGACATGAAACAATAGAAACATTTTTGAATTGCACGGACTGGTTTCTGAATCGAGGCTAAGCCTGTACAAATGCGTCTTTTGTCAAGGACAGCGGTCATCTCTAAACAACGCAAAACTGGAGTATTGGCCACAGGCAGCCCAACCATTCCTTTTGAGGCTACTAAATAATTCAAAAAATGAAATTTGTCTTTTTTAGATGGGTTTCCTGTGGTAGAGCGCGCGCGCATTTATATATTGGGCTTCCTGTGTTGAGTAAGGTATAATGTTGGGATCCCTGTGTGCATCCTGCGGGACGCGCCCGCAGCAATGTGTATATTGAAATACACATGTACTGCGGGACGCGCGGGATGCGCACAGGGAGCCCAATATTATACGGTACTCAACACAGGAAGCCCAACATATCTACGTATTATATATATATTGCGCGCGCGCTCTACCACAGGAAACCCATCAAAAAAAGACGCAAATGTCATTTTATTGAATTAATTAGTAGCCTCAAAAGGAATGGTTGGGTTGCCTGTGTATTGATCCCAGATCAACCTATGCAATCTTACGATACGATCCCCTCAGTTATAGGTGAATTTGACGAAGATGGGACGCCCGCAAACAAGCGTCAGCGGGTGCAGTTCACAGAGATGCCAGGCCACCACGCTTACGCCCAGGTTGTACCAGTGACCGTATCAGACGAAGCCTCAGTGGCAGCAATCCAGGCCATGGACGGTACCCTCGCTGACATGCAACACATCACAGAGGGCACCCAGATCACCATCCCTGTCGCTATAGCAACAGAGGCCGGGATTGAAGTCCACGATGCCAGGGGATTGCAACATGCCCTGGGTCTATCCGAGAATGACCAAATGCCTGTGGGTCATGCTCTTGTCCATGGCAACGGTCACGGTATGGATCTGGACTCGACCGTGACTGTCACGCCAAACACTGTGGTGGTCACGTCACTGGAGGGGAGCACTGTTGTCACGCAGGCTGGTGGTGACGGGTATCAGGTGGTTCATACAGAGTTGCCTAGCGACGAAGACGGGCCGACTGAAGTGGTGCACTTGCATATGGTCAAGGAGGTTGGAGAGGGACTGGATCAGGAGGTTGGGGCCCAAGATAGCAGCGATCTCCAAGGAGGTAAGTACAACTGATACAAATGTGATAGTTATGATCATGATGATGGTGGTGGTGATGATGATGATGATGATGGTAGTGGTGATGGTGGCGGTGGTGGTAGTTATGATCATGATGATGGTGGTGGTGACGATGATGATGATGATGGTAGTGGTGATGGTGGTGATGGTGGTGGTTATGATCATGATGGTGGTAGTGGTGATGGTGATGATGGTGGTGGTGATGGTATGGTAGTTATGATCATGATGATGGTGTGATGATGATGATGATGGTAGTGGTGATGGTGGTAGTTATGATCATGATGGTGGTGGTGGAAGTTATGATCATGATGATGGTGTGGTGATGATGATGATGGTAGTGGTGATGGTGGTGATGGTGATAGTTATGATGATGATGGTGGTGGTGATGATGATGGTGGTAGTGATGATAGTGGTGGCGGTAGCTTTACCAAATCTACGACGGCGACGTCAACCGGAAGTGTCAATAACGTCTGTTCGGGGTTTCGTACATTAGAGATTTAGTCCAAGCATAAGCCTGTGAGGTACTTTATCCACAGGGAATACCAAATATAAAGGTATGAAACTCCGAACAGAAGTTATTTACACTTCCGGTTGACGTCGCCGTAGATTTTGCAAAGTTTAAACTTCCTATTATGATGATGATGGTGGTGATGATGATGGCGGTGATGACGATGATGGCGGTGGTGGTGGTAGTTATGATGATGATGGTGGTGGTGGTACTGACGGCGGACGTGGTGATGGTTGGGTAGTAGAGTCGTTTTCGTATGAGTGGGAAAGTTACCGTCACCGCGCCTTCCGCATTGAAAGAGTTTGATTGGATGAGATGCATCTGCACGCATTTTGATTCGGTGGTTCAGAAAGGAAGCCATTTGAGTGTCACGGTACCGTAGGTTTCCCACTCATACGAAAACGACTCGATGATGATGATGGTGGTGATGATGATACCAAGCTGTAATGATGATGATGATGATGATGATGGTGTAGGTAGTGATGGTGATACTACATAGTGATGGCGATGACGTTGATAATGATGACGTTGATAATGATGATGATGATGATAGTGTAGGGAGTGATGGTGATACTACATAGTGATGGCGATGACGTTGATAATGATGACGTTGATAATGATGATGATGATGATAGTGTAGGGAGTGATGGTGATACTACATAGTGATGGCGATGACGTTGATAATGATGACGTTGATAATGATGACGTTGATAATGATGATGATAGTGTAGGGAGTGATGGTGATACTACATAGTGATGGCGATGACGTTGATAATGATGACGTTGATAATGATGATGATGATGATAGTGTAGGGAGTGATGGTGATACTACATAGTGATGGCGATGACGTTGATAATGATGACGTTGATAATGATGATGATGATGATAGTGTAGGGAGTGATGGTGATACTACATAGTGATGGCGATGACGTTGATAATGATGACGTTGATAATGATAATGATGATGATGATGATAGTGTAGGGAGTGATGGTGATACTACATAGTGATGACGTTGATAATGATGACGTTGATAATGATGACGATGATGCCAATAACATCTACTAATTCTGCTTCGTTTATGCAGAAGTACTCATCGAACATCAACGACTCCTGGCCAAAGCAGCCCTGGACGAAGTACTTGCTTCACAGATGACCGCTGACAGCAACGAAGAAATAACGACTACAAGCCCTGAAGAACCCTCGATCTCAGGGACCACCCATCTTCTTACTACAGAGGGCTAAACGTAGACTGGTACCCAGTACTCTCGTTCTTTTCGGACGAGAGGACACTGAGTACGAGATTTTTTTTGACCATTTTTGGAAAAAGATATATACAAACAACTTTACCATGACCGATGCCATAGATTTTTTCGCGGTCAAAAAATTATACTTTTATTCTAGTTATGAATGACTATTTGTTACTTAGAAGTGAGAGGGGATTGGGAACGAGTCTTGATTTACAATCGAAATATTTTAACTAGATTTTAACTAAGAGAATACTACTTTTCACAGTTCCCGGCGCCATCTTGAAAGGTAGCCGTGCCTTTGCATCGAAGCGAGACCAACGGTGACCTTGCAATGATATAGAGACATGTGAATAATTGTCCATGGTGTTAAAAAAGGTCTTTATCATTGCAAGGTCACCGTTGGTCTCGCTTCGATGCAAAGGCTCGGCTACCTTTCAAGATGGCGCAGGGAAGTGTAAAAGGTTATTGGGCAATTTTAATCAATTTTGCAATGCGATAGCAAACCCCAATACATGTAGCTCTGAACAGTGTCTGTTCTTTCGCATTGCGCTATTTAATCCTACAAATTCCGAGACGTTTTTCAAGGGTTATTTTGTGTTTTCATTCGCAACTTTTGTAACATTTGTTTTTCCCAATTCTTGGTTTGCACATGACGTCATCAAATTCTTACTCATTTAAATGTAGATTTCCTTCAGTTTTTCCTCGATTCCTCACATTTCCACTTTACAAGAAAAGATGGCGCTGATTTAGTGCAATTTACCACAATCCTTTGCGCGTAACTGAGAAACTCGTAGAAACTTTAGAACAGAAGAAGAAGAAGAAGAATATTTTATTTGCACTTTACATAATATTACAAGTTTTGAAGACGTCAAAATTTGCAAGTGTGAAGCTTACCTGCTTTATGTGAACGCGTCAGACATATGCAGTGATAAATGAACTCAAGTATGTTAAGGCCTGGGTTTGACCTTATTTGACCTTGGACGTATAATTGACCGTTTCGTGGCTAACAAAAAGCAGTTTCGAGTTTAAAAAAAATTGGTTCAGATTTTGTGGTGGTCACGTGATTGATGACGTCATAGACTAAAGAATCACTAATCCTTAAATGGGGTCCTGAATTTTGTAAGGTGGAAAATGTTTAATATCAAAATGAACTTAGCTTATAGTGGTTAATAACGTAGCGCTTAGACAGTTTGTACTTTCCCGTCAGGAAAAGAGATCTTAATGAAATACGTTTGTCACGTGACCTATTTTAGCATATATGTGCAAATATCTCCGTAAATAAAATATATTTTCCAAATGTCTAATCGTAGAGTCGTAGAGCTAGGTAATTGGGTTAATTTAAAAACATCGTCAATCCCTTATGTATGAAACTCGTAACCCCCGAGTGAAAACGAATTTTGACACATTATAATGACGTCATGCGATCACGTGATCACCCTAATCTCCACAACACAGATAAGATTACTTCTAGCGATACATTCCATCAATGTGCCAAATTTCGTACTATTTGGTTAAGTTACCACGTTCAAAAACGAAAATCAGTAAATTTTATCGATTTTACTCCTGACCCAGGCCTTAACATACTTGAGAAGAACTTTCAGTTGTTGGCTCTTGTAAGCAAAATGTACTTCAAACTTCTACAAATTAATGAGTATTCAACTTTGGTTTGAGTGGTCAGGAAAGTTATCAAGGATATCCAGTGATTTACAGTATAAAGTTTGGTCGAATTTCTCTCTGAGTGCGTGAATGAACTCTCAATTTAAAACTGAGGTCTGAGGATCAACTTTTGAGCTTTCGGGAATAGAAAATCAGAGTTTTGTACTCGTTTCAACTTTCTAAAAACGACGAACAGCCTTTGTACTTATTACTGTTTGTTGCTACAATCATTATGTACTATAGTTGTTGTGTTGTAGTGTCGATTAATTTGATGTCAAATAAACGAGTACTTCGCTACGTGCATGCTTGTTTTCATGTGTCCTTTGCTGTCTAATTTTCGCTAAATTTTTGCATCTATATTATTAATAAGTAATCATACGATTTCTCGTTCAATTTGGAATAATTCGCACTCGTGTGTTTTAGAGCTCAAATTGCACTCGACCTACGGTCTCGTGCAATTTGAACTCTTTGAAAAACGCACTCGTGCGAATTAATCCCAAATTGAACTCGAAACCGTAAGATTACCTATACTTATTTATGTGAACGTGTCAGACAGTTTGTAGATGTGAGTAGTACCGATTTAGGTTCGCAAAGGATTGTGGTCAATTTGATTTAGGTTTGCAAAGGATTGTGGTCAATTTGAGTTATATTTGCAAAGGATTGTGGTCAATTTGATTTAAGTTCGCAAAGGATTGTGGTAAAATGCATATTATTAAAGGAGCAGTGTCACGGTTATGCGCATGCGCCGCCAACAGGCTCCAGAATAAACTATCCGGGCCATTGCTAAATCTTTCTACGGGTAGAAAGCTATCATCTCCAAAATCCTTTAAAATCTTCGATTATCGAAACCATCCATAGTTCTCTTTTATATATTCTTGAAAAGTAATTGTAAGTGATACAGTATAACGAGTTTTTGATGGAAAAGCGCCGAGGAAGGCCGCCGTCTGGACCATCACAATCGGCCGTAGATGTGCAGAAGCTAAACAGGGAAATTTGGAGACTTAAACATTCAAGGATTTGGCTAACAAAGCGCATCCTAGCCACTTGGAGAGAACTCAAAGGTCTTGGGCTGTTTGCCAATGATTCCGATTTCGGGCTGTTTCTCGGTGTTGCAGATCACCAGATGACGTCATAATTCTTAATTCTTGCACATATTCTGTTGCATTTCTCGGTGTATATCGGATTTATATATAGTTTACTATGGGTACGGCAGTGACAAATGGATAAATTTTCAAGGTACGATGTCTTGCACTGACACGCTGACAAACTGACACATTCTGTCAGCAAACTGTCAGCTGACAAACTGACAAGATTTTCAAGCTACGATATCCTGCCTTGCACTGACACGCTGACATAACAAACTGACACATTCTGTCAGCAAACTGTCAGCTGACAAACTGACAAGATTTTCAAGCTACGATATCCGGCCTTGCACTGACACGCTGACAAACTGACACATTCTGTCGGCAAACTGTCAGCTGACAAACTGACAAGATTTACAAGCTACGATATCCGGCCTTGCACTGACACGCTGACACGCTGACAAACTGACAGATTCTGTCAGCAAACTGTCAGCTGACAAACTGACAGATTCTGTCAGCAAACTGTCAGCTGACAAACTGACAAGATTTTCAAGCTACGATATCCGGCCTTGCACTGACACGCTGACACGCTGACAAACTGACACATTCTGTCAGCAAACTGTCAGCTGACAAACTGACAAGATTTTCAAGCTACGATATCCGGCCTTGCACTGACACGCTGACACGCTGACAAACTGACACATTCTGTCAGCAAACTGTCAGCTGACAAACTGACAAGATTTTCAAGGTACGATATGTCTTGCACTGACACGCTGACAAACTGACACATTCTGTCAGCAAACTGTCAGCTGACAAACTGACAAGATTTTCAAGCTACGATATCCTGCCTTGCACTGACACGCTGACAAACTGACACATTCTGTCAGTAAACTGTCAGCACCGACAAACTGACAGAAAATTATTATTTTAGTTTTAATAATTCTATGAATTAGTTCCGTAGCATGAAACTTGACGTACCATGCAATAAATATTGACAAATAACGCAATGTCTATGTATTCTGTGGACACATTTAGAGTATATTTTAAATACTGTAGCTACAATTACAGTACCGCTCAAAAGTAACTTACCAGGTGTCGTATCGTTTCTCGCATCGCGATACGAGTTGATCGTATCGCGAGAAAAGTTTACGGTATCGGGAGAGGAGTTGATCGTATCGCGAGAAAAGTTTATCGTATCGTATCGCGAGAGGAGTTTATCGTATCGCGATCGAGACGAATTCGTATCGCGATATGATAAACTCGCATCGCAATGCTTAATCTGCAATGTACATTTTTGCGGCCGAAACTACGACCGATAGACTTGTTGTCTACTAAACCGAGTGGTTGAGAGACTTCGCAAACTTCACAGCCAAATAGCATAAATAACAAAAGAAAAACTACGCTAATTGATTAAATGTACAGTTATAATATGCCTGGTTCGTTTAGATGATGATTATATAGCGACAATTAATATGAACTATATTCTTGGTGGGCACTGCTGTAAATGCAAGTTCCTCGGCTGTATGTAATAAAACCAATTGGAGTTCTTCTGAAAGAGAGATAAATCAATACTGTACTGCCAACATGGCGGACCAAAATCACGTTAATATTCAGGGGCGTAGCCAGGATTTTTCCGGCGTGACGCAAAATTGTGAAATTCACGAAATATATACACTTCGCCAGAAGTACATAACTAGTTATGTACTTTTGACTTCACTCAATTTAGCACCTACTATTCCTTCTATAATTTCGGTTCGATGCAATTGTTGGGAGGCACATATCTGAATAGCGGCGAAGTCGCGAGCTGCTAGGGGGGATCGGGGGCATGTCCCCCGAAAATGTTTGAGGCATAGGGTCTCTGAAATAGCATTTCCTGCCTTCTGAAAATAGTTTCCATACATATCTTACCAACTTCTACTTTATTTTACGAATTAACTCCGAATAATTATATGCTTGAAAAAGCCCAATTTAATAAAATAAAAAAAACTTGCTTGTTTCTTTGGCTTTTTTCTTTTTCTTTTCACTTTTTCTTTTTTCTAAAAGAAGCTGCTTGTTTTATTCAACAAATTTTCGAGTGACGCATTTGCGTCCTTGCGTCCGGCTACTACGCCCCTGATATTTTACATCATTCTTTGGTTTTAGTGATTTACCTATGAACTAAATCTTTAATCTTTAAACGTTAATGCTGCCATTTAGCTGTGGCTAATTCCGGCAGGAGGGGCGGCGGCCCCGAGATAACACAACAATGTTACAAAAATTATCAAAGTAATAGGTAAATAGTATATCAATAGTTTACAAAGAAGCATCACACTGCGATTACAGACATTGCTGATACTTTGAATATTTTAGTGTCACTAGAGGTTACAACAGATACAGGTAAACAGTTCCAGATGGGTATGGTGCGAACAAAGAAAGAGTGTCTATAAGCATTAACAGTAAAACGACCTTATCATCTCCAAAATATAATCTAGGCAGTTTTCCCCAAACCCGGGATACGCGAGGTCATGCGAGATTGCGTGACAGAATTCAGTAAATCGAAAACCATACAAGGGAATCGTCTGGAATTTGGCGAAAAAAACACATGCAGAATCAATCATGAATACTAATACTAATAATGAGTGCTGACTGCACAAACGCGGTACCTCACATATGAATACGTTGAGTAAATCCTTATAACTCGATCAAGGCCACCATGTGTAGTTGCATGCTATAATGCTTGTTGTAAATGTTGTTTTTAAAAAAAAACTAAATACTATTGAGAATCTTCTTGCTACAATATTTAAAATATACTCTAAATGTGTCCACAGAATACATAGACATTGCGTTATTTGTCAATATTTATTGCATGGTACGTCAAGTTTCATGCTACGGAACTAATTCAGAGAATTATTAAAACTAAAATAATAATTTTCTGTCAGTTTGTCGGTGCTGACAGTTTACTGACAGAATGTGTCAGTTTGTCAGCATGTCAGTGCAAGGCAGGATATCGTAGCTTGAAAATCTTGTCAGTTAGCTGACAGTTTGCTGACAGAATGTGTCAGTTTGTCAGCGGAGTGCAAGGCCGGATATCGTAGCTTGCTTGAAAATCTTGTCAGTTTTAGCTGACAGTTTGCTGACAGAATGTGTCAGTTTGTCAGCGTGTCAGTGCAAGGCCGGATATCGTAGCTTGAAAATCTTGTCAGTTTGTCAGCTGACAGTTTGCTGACAGAATCTGTCAGTTTGTCAGCGTGTCAGCGTGTCAGCGTGTCAGTGCAAGGCCGGATATCGTAGCTTGAAAATCTTGTCAGTTTGTCAGCTGACAGTTTGCTGACAGAATCTGACAGTTTTTGCTGACAGAATGTGTCAGAATTTGTCAGTTTGTCAGCGTGTCAGCGTATCAGTGCAAGGCGGGATATCGTAGCTTGAAAATCTTGTCAGTTTGTCAGCTGACAGTTTTGTGACAGAATCTGTCAGTTTGTCAGCTGACAGTTTGCTGACAGAATATGTCAGTTTGTCAGCGTGTCAGCGTGTCAGTGCAAGGCCGGATATCGTAGCTTGAAAATCTTGTCAGTTTGTCAGCTGACAGTTTGCTGACAGAATGTGTCAGTTTGTCAGCGTGTCAGCGTGTCAGTGCAAAGGCCGGATATCGTAGCTTGAAAATCTTGTCAGTTTGTCAGCTGACAGTTTGCTGACAGAATCTGTCAGTTTGTCAGCTGACAGTTTGCTGACAGAATGTGTCAGTTTGTCAGCGTGTCAGCGTATCAGTGCAAGGCGGGATATCGTAGCTTGAAAATCTTGTCAGTTTGTCAGCTGACAGTTTGCTGACAGAATCTGTCAGTTTGTCAGCTGACAGTTTGCTGACAGAATATGTCAGTTTGTCAGCGTGTCAGCGTGTCAGTGCAAGGCCGGATATCGTAGCTTGAAAATCTTGTCAGTTTGTCAGCTGACAGTTTGCTGACAGAATGTGTCAGTTTGTCAGCGTGTCAGCGTGTCAGTGCAAGGCAGGATATCGTAGCTTGAAAATCTTGTCAGTTTGTCAGCTGACAGTTTGCTGACAGAATGTGTCAGTTTGTCAGCGTGTCAGTGCAAGACATCGTACCTTGAAAATTTGTCCATTTGTCACTGCCGTACCCATAGTAAACTATATATAAATCCGATATACACCGAGAAATGCAACAGAATATGTGCAAGAATTAAGAATTATGACGTCATCTGGTGATCTGCAACACCGAGAAACAGCCCGATTTCGCTGGTCATCTTCTCTCGCTCGAGATGAACTATATAAGAATAACAAAATATAAGCTTACTATTTTGCTTCGGTCAAAGTAATCAACACGCACAAGTATCTGTCAATGTATTCAAAATTGTACTTGTAATATCAAATATATAAGTCTTAGTATCCATCACACCTTTACAGCTTGGTTTTCCCGGTTACATTCATCAAATTCTGATAGCCGGCCGGTACTAGAATTGTGCTGCGTGTTACTGTTAGGCCTCGATGGTCTTGTTGGTCTACTAGCGCGTTCAGTTGTAGTCCTGGGTGGCCTTGTGTAGTCTTCCTTCGATCGAAAGAGACAACATGAGATAAGAAGGATTATTATTCACAAAAGTGTTTCTTGTGATTCAGAGCAAAGTGAATAGATAAAGAATAGATACCTTGTTCTGACAGGGCTTGTTTCGGGAGCCACATTTACATGAAGCCGTACAAAACGTCGCGGCTTGCGTTTTACACGGGCAACCTTTCCTCACGTTCCCGTCTTTCCGAGAACAGACACCTTTGCATGCGCATCTTGCTGTCGAGGTGGATTGCTAGTGAGTATCATTATCAAAAGTTTATATGTGAAGTTATAACATTTATGAACGAAAGATCAAAACACGCGTGAATCAATCCCGGTCATAGACCTCGATAGACTCGACAAAACCCTCAATAAAATTCAAAAAACATTACTTGAGATCAGCATGAAACTTACCTGCTCGTTATTGGATGTTGCAAGAAACATTTTGACGAATCCACAATGAAATAATGTATCCAAAACTGTCAAAAGATAACCTCCATCGAGCGAAAGCTCGCGCTGTCAAAACATATGATTCGTGTTTTGCCGGCATATGTTTTGGTCGACTGTCATTGGCCGACACAATAGCCTGTCATATGCTAATTACAACGCTCGCACATGCGCAAAACCGTGATACTGCCCCTTTAATATAGTCTTATCTAATCAAACCTCGATCCCATGACCTCGCTATAACAATATGGCCAGAGTACGAGGTTGAACTCATATTATTCTGACGAACACAGGGAACCCCAAAACTATATAATTACAGTTTACATGGAGTGTTTTGAATGAATTAAAGCATTCTCGTACCCAGAGCTCCTCGGCGAAGGAACGACCGACCGAGCAGCTCTGGGTACGAGAATGGAATTAAAGGGGCTGTGTCATGAGCTGCACATGCGCATTGGTGCCTATTTTTAATGATATTCATGACACGTTAACTTAGTCATTATTCTCATCTCAACTGAAAGCAGTAGTCAAGCGAATCAAATAAACTATCGCTACATATCCCATTGCCAGAGCATTCCTTGTCCTTGTTCCATGCTGAATAGATATCTCCCTTGAAATATATCCTAGCCCGACTTTGCTGCCTTGGTCCGTGGTCTCCGATCCAACGATCGTCTTTGTTATCGAATCTTGCAACCCGAATTTTGCCGGCCGCCGTGAAATTGAAATCGTTTGCCTTTGAACTTCGCACCAGAAGACATTTGAACATTAAAAGGGATCGTACATTAACTCAAAACAGATAAAATATGCACATACAACTGGAGAATATACAAACTACGATCTGTCGTTACGATTCAAATCCAAGATGGCACTCGATAACTTGAAAAAGTGAGACTTTAACACTAGTACCCAGTCCACTTGTTAACATGACACAGCCCCTTTAAATGAACACTGTTGTATTCAACTGAGTCCATTTGAAGAAGTAGAAACACAACTTTGGATTTTTTCTCTGGACTGTTTTAACTGGGCTGTTTTAACCTGAAAATCTGGAAATCGTTAGCCAATCGCGTTGGTCGTACCAAATGTTTATAGCGACAGCCAATCACACGGGTCGTACCAGGTGTTTATAGCGACAGCTAATCACATATGTTTATAGCACAGCCAATCATGTTGGCGCTATTGCTGGTTTAATTTGCATGTGACGTCATGGCAGCCATGTTGAATTCCGATATCAAAGTTATCTTTAGCTTCACTTGTCTGTACCTCCAACATGGCCGCTGCGTCTTTGTACTTTAAATAAGCCACTTCACGCTGTCGAATTGGGACAAACGCGGCTAAATTTATAGAAATCTGGATCGCTTTGACTTGCCATATCTCCCCTCGATCGATTTTGTTGGATTTTCAAAAGTTAAACTTCGATAGTCAGTTGTCGGACTGAAAATAAGACCAATGTAGGTGTTTTAACTACCTTTCACGATTCAATCTTCTTTTCACGAATGGATCTTAAAATGTCGAGCTAATTTGCATATTCAGGTGCCGAACGTTTTATTTTGAAAACTAAAATCTTTTTTTCTCGATTTGTAGCCTTCCAATACTTATCACATTATAGGTCATAAATAACAAAGAAAATATATTTTCTAAAATGGTAAGTTTTTAAAAATCCAACGAAATCGAGCGGAGTTAAAGGGGCACTGTCACGACACGCGCATGCGTGAATCTTGGCTTCAATCTTGAAATCGTTAACCAACGCTTTCAAGAGACCCGAGGAAAATTCAAATTCAGTGTGTTAATATATCGAGTTATATCATTGTAATCCTTGCACTCTAGAAGATGATACTTATTCAGTACTTAGATTGATTGTTGTTTCGTATTTGTAGGTAGTTATTTTTGGTTTGAAGTCCAATTTTATACGCTTTTTATTTAATCGGCGAGAGCGATGGCGATGGCGATGGCTTCTCATGGCGGCCGCCGGGATGTAGTGGTTGACAACGAATGTATTCAGGCGACAGGTTTATAAGTTTTGGTTTACTGGGAAGATAGAATACGGTTATACTACATATTCTGAGTTCGCTATACTTCTCTTTAACAGCTCTGGAGTACCAAAGGAGGTAGGAAAGTATTCCGAACGACAACAACAATGTTTGACAACGCGTTCATTGACTTATTCACTCGAATTATTATGTTCTCAAAAAGAACTCAGTTGCATACATCATATCAATGTATTCCTTCGAGTTCATATGCATGTACTGAAGCTATTGCAAACAACTGTCACATTGTATGAGTTTTTATTTCTGCGAGGTTTGGAAGTAGTGACACAACCGTGACGGCAAAGAGAACTCGGTGATTATACTTTTCACTCGGGAATTATTTTGTGCAATTCTCTTTTGTACTCTTACAATTTAAGAAAACACGAGTACCTTATACAGTAGTGACATGTACATCTTCGTTAGTCTTTTTTGAAGCAAAGAAGTAATATGGACTTGGTTTTTAGCGATGTGAAATGTGAATAACTTCATCTGAGACCTGAGTTGTCACCTCGGATTGTCTGCTATTTAATGCCGTTCCTTCACCAGAAGTCGCTATAATAAGTACTTATTTCATGAAATATTTAGGTCACACGCTGTAAAGGTTGTATATTCTGAATAACTTGGAAGCACTCTGCGAAAACTTGATCGTAAAACACTTTCAAAACACATTGAAATTTACTAGCGCGATTCTCTTTCGTAAACACAGACGAGTTCGTTGACCTCTGCATATCATTAAAATCTCTGAATATCATTAAAATTGACGCATGAGCGCGTCGTGACAGTGCCCCTTTAAGGCAAGTCAAAGTGATCCAGATTTCTATAAATTTTGCCGCGTTTGTCCCAATTCAAAATGGCGGACGACAGCGTGAAGTGGCTTATTTCCAGGAATTGCTTGTAAACCAGCAAGTTATTTAGCAGCGTTCAAGTATTTTAAAGCTCTTTTGACATTTGCATGAGAGGGATAACCCTAGCGCTAGGATCTTCCTATATACACCTATTCCAAAAATCGTTGTCCCCGCCGAAAGCAACAAGCAAAAGCTGACGACCGCAAATGGCATTGGGACTTTCTCCTTATTCATTTATTCATCCGTAGACATTTTGACAACATGCATTTTCAAATCGCCGAATAGTACCAAATGATTGCTATTCAACGCTCGTAGGGATAACTTCTCAAGTACCACGGATAAATAAAGGGCTCGTGCAATTCTGGTACTCTTTGAAAAACACACTCGTGCAAATTATTTCCAAATTGAACTCGAAACCGTATGATTACCTCTACCCGAATATGCGACAAAATCCATACTTTGATAAGTTAGGCCTCAGTGTTCAAACGCCGTACTTTCCAAGAACCGTTGTTAATTACTTCAAATAAAGTCACCTCATTATCTATTGTTTGAAATGAGAACGTCTCATGATTAGCAAGTCTGAGCTAGGCATTAGATAGTTTTCTGCTTGGATTAAAGTTACTTGAAAAGGCCGTAAACAAACATTGAATTCAAGCCCCATAACAGCGAATGATTGACGATACTTTTCATAAGATTTTCCCACGTTTCCTTGTTTGTCTTAATTGTTATTTTTACTTGTTCAACTCAGTAATTATACTAAGACAATTATTCCCCTCAGGCTCAGTGATTATGGTGAATATTCACCTCGACTTCGGTCTCGGTGAATATTCCCCGATAATCACTGAGCCTTCGGCGAATAAGATGTAGTTTATATAGCCAATCAGAGCGCGCACATGCATCTCTATAATCGATCACCTGACTGTGTAATTATACTAGATTTACATATTCTATTCTATTTCTTATGCATGCAGACAATGAATGCAGCAGTTTTCCAGTTGTTGTTCTGCATTGCTTTGGTTTTCGCTTGTACAAAAGCGAAACCAACGTCATCGATGGAGGAACATGCCCCAACTGTGAATGCCATCAGAAACATACCGTACAGACGTCACGCAGTGCAATGAGAAGAGGAACGCCATCGATGGAGGAGGATGTCCCAACTGTGAATGCCTTGAGGAACATACCGTACAGACGTCACGCAAATACGTTAGGTGCAATGAGAAGAGGAACGCCATCGATGGAGGAGGATGCCCCAACTGTGAATGCCATCAGAAACATACCGTACAGACGTCACGCAAATACGTTAGGTGCAATGAGAAGAGTAACGCCATCGATGGAGGAGGATGTCCCAATTGTGAATGCCATCAGAAACATACCGTACTGACGTCACGCAAATACGTTAGGTGCAATGAGAAGAGGAACGCCATCGATGGAGGATGTCCCAACTGTGAATGCCACCAGAAACATACCGTACAGACGTCACACAGATATGTTAGGTGCAATGAGAAGAGGAACGCCATCGATGGAGGAGGATGTCCCAACTGTGAATGCCATCAGAAACATACCGTACAGACGTCACGCAAATACGTTAGGTGCAATGAGAAGAGGAACGCCATCGATGGAGGAGGATGTCCCAACTGTGAATGCCTTGAGGAACATGCCAGTGATACACGCCGCAAAATCATTGGATGCAATGTTAAGAGGGATGTCATCGATGGAGGAGCCGGGATGTCCCAAATGCCATCAGAAAGATGCCCGTGGCATATGCCGCAAAATCGCTGGATGTACTTAGAAAGATATCGTTGTGAATGTCGATCGATCATCAGAAAACAATCGAAATTAAACCTGCTTTTAAGCCAACCTGAATAAAGCCGAATCTACACGAGCAAATTTTCCTTGACAACTTTTCCTTGTCAAGGAAAACTTGCTCGTGTAGATGACAAAAACATCGCCAATTTTTCCTTGTCAAGGAAAACTTGCTCGTGTCAGGAGCCTATTAACAATTGTTTTTCAAAATGCGTGAAAGCTGAGTCTACACGAGCAAGTTTTCCTTGACAAGTTTTCCTGTCATTCTCGACTTTCCGTGGATTGAACGCACGTAATTTTCGATCAGAAAAAGGGTATACTTTGAAAAAATCTGGCTCCATAGCGAAGTCGGTGACCCCCATTTTTTATTTGCTCATTTAGCTTCTATAATGATCTTATTTCACCATACGAAGTTTCAGGGACAAAACATGTTTAGTTTTTTTGCCCGCGAACGTCCTTAATTGCAGAATTCGTATATAATATAATATAATATAGAGTTAAGTATCTGTACGTTCAGACAAATATGCAGCAGGCAACAATGGCCGTAACTGAATCCTCAGCGGAAAACCCCGGCAGAAACTAGACTGAATCAAGTTTACTTTATACAACTCGCATTTGCATCTTCATTCATGAAGGGAATGTTTGGTGACATGGGACAATCTACGTATATCACCCGGGGGGGGGGGGGGGGGGGGACTCCGATACCAAAGTGGTGGGGATGCTCGTCGTCCCTTTTAGGGTTTTTTTTTTTTTCGTGCTTTGGTCCCACTTAGGGTGTCAGAAATAAAAATGACTACCAATTGAGTTTTCCGGTCCCTTTTAGGGTAACGTTCTTTAAAAATAGCTTAAAGATTTATATGACAACGTTGTCTAAAACTTGATGCTAGTGTTTTTTATACTATTAAAATGACTTTTTAAATTGGTCCCTTTTAGGGGTAAAAATATTCGCTGCCACGCCCACCAAGACAAGACTCCGGTCCCTTTTAGGGGTCATTTTCAAAATTTCCGACGAGCATCCCAACCCCCTTTTATTAGGGAGTCCCCCCCCTCCCGGGGGTATATCAGTCCAACAATAAAGTTCAGCTTAGCACTTCAAAAAAAATATCAGCGGGTTACATAAAATGTGTACGTTAATAGAATTATCTCAAAGTTTACTTTGATAAGTAAACATGTCAAAAGTAAATGAAGCATGGCCATGTGTACAACAGTGTACTCGTATTACATTGTACAACTAAGGATTGTTGTATCAAATCCAAGAAGCTCGGCATTGAACTGTCATGTGCATGGTTATGTAAAATATATAGCCTGCGAACAGAGCCTGTTTGCATGCTATAAAATAAATCGTAGAAACGGCCAAATTCTGGTTGATTCAAAATGCTTTCTTGTATTTTCTTCCATTTTTATATACTGGCATGCCGTCATACATTGCGGAAAATATATGCCGCCAAGATTTAGCAAATAACTTTTGAACTAAAGTTGAACATTCAAAACAAACATACAAAATACAAGACCTTCGCAAATACGATTTCAAATCACAGTAACATCCGGTATAGCCTCCTTAGCAGCCGCCCTTAGTTTCGTCACGCAAGGCTCTCCTCTCCCCTCTCCCTTGTCCGTGGAGAGGTGAGCCTTGCGTGACGAAACTAAGGGCGGCTGCTAAGGAGGCTACATCCGGTATGAAGCCCTGAGAAAAGGTAGACTGAGTAAAATATATCAGTTCCCATTTTTGCAAAATAGACCGAATAAAATACAGAAAAGACCGTAAAATGATCGATTTGACAGTGATATGTTATCCCGCGAAATCTGATTCATGACCAGGCTGGCTGATGACCTTGAAATTCGATAACGCCTGTTGACATGACAACAGCCACATTGAGCAAAAACGGCCAGATCAGTACCTAAAAGTTACGGTAATACTTGAACGGTACCGTACCCGTCAGTTTACGAAATATTATTATGTCTTAAATTTGTATATGCTCTACTGTAAGAACCGTAATAAACAACGACGAACACTTCGTTATGGCGAGAACTTGAGTGACAATTCGAATATATGCCGCGTCTTTGTGCATTAACAGGATCATCATTTAGGGTAGGTTCAAACTGCTGGCCATTGGTTTCCGCTAAGCCGCATCTACACGAACAAGTAATTCCTTGAAACATTTTGCTTGATAAGTTTTCCTTGACAAGGAAGACTTGCTCGTGTAGACGACAAAAACATCTCCAATTTTTCCTTGTCAAGGAAAACTTGCTCGTGTAGATGACAAAAGATTGTCAAATTTTCCTTGTCAAGGAAAACTTGTTCGTGTAGATGCGGCTTTACGATTGAATCGTAAAGCCGCATCTAGATCTACACGAGCAAGTTTTCCTTGACAAGTTTCCCTTGACAAGGAAGACTTGCTCGTGTAGACGACAAAAACATCGCCAATTTTTCCTTGTCAAGGAAAACTGGCTCATATGTAGATGACAACAAATTCATTTGTCAATTTTTCCTTTTAAAGGAAAACTTATCAAGGAAAACTTGTTCGCGTAGATGCGGCTTAACATTTTATTGAGGGGTTAAGCTCCTCCCCGGGTGGGGATACTTCCTTTGTCCAAGTGGTAGGGGTGATCGGCGGTCCTTTTAGGGTTGAAAATATTTCCTGTGTGTACCTTTTAGGATTCCAACACAAAAGTCAGTTACGTAACACGAGTCCGTACCTTTTAGGGTCAATTGAAAGAACAGAAGAAAGAAATTGTCCAGTCACTGATTAAACGATATCAGCACAATCACTTTTTCGCCATATATGGCCGTACCTTTTAGGGGTCGAAATGAACATGGCTTCAACAGCTCTTTTAATTTATGCGTACCTTTTAGGGGTCGTTTTCAAAACCGACCGCCGATCACCCCTACCACACCGGACTGAAGTTAGCTGCCAATTCGTTGCCAATTCGCAGATGCCAATTCAGGTTCTTGAAGTTAGTTGCCAATTCGCAAATTCGAATGCGGAACATGGGAAAGAGTATGCAAATGATAAGGGTGCTGACAATATACCAACAAGCAAAAGTGCGCACATTCCCAATAAATATCTTACGAATTATTGACAAAAAAGTGTTTATCGAACCATACATTTCCTTGTATGCAGAAACCAAAAACATAAATATTGGAATAACTCCAACACTGAACATGCAAACATTCCCAAAGTTGTACTCTCAACTCAATAACCACTTCTAGCTCCTAGACCAGGCACGAGTTGTTATTTATCTGTGCATGTCTGGGGGAGGTCTTCAATGTCCGTATTAAGGCCAAAACCGAATTGGCAATAATTGAATAACTCCCACAGATATCACTCTACTTTTACAAAACCCTTAGAATGAACCCAATACCTCACTCAGACCTCAGACCAGGCACGAGTTGTTATTTATCTGTGCATGACTGGGGGAGGGGTGGGTAGGTCTTTAATGTTCGTATAAAGGCCAGAACGAATATGCCAATAATTGAATAACTCCCACAGATATCACTCTACTTTTACAAAACCCTTAGAATGAACCCAGTACCTCACTCAGACCTCAGACCAGGCGCGAGTTGTTATTTATCTGTGCATGACTGGGGGAGGGGTGGGTAGGTCTTTAATGTTCGTATAAAGGCCAGAACGAATATGCCAATAATTGAATAACTCCCACAGATATCACTCTACTTTTACAAAACCCTTAGAATGAACCCAGTACCTCACTCAGACCTCAGACCAGGCGCGAGTTGTTATTTATCTGTGCATGACTGGGGGAGGGGTGGGTAGGTCTTTAATGTTCGTATAAAGGCCAAAACGAATATGCCAATAATTGAATAACTCCCACAGATATCACTCTACTTTTACAAAACCTTTAGTATGAACCCAATACCTCACTCAACCTCAGATCAGGCACGAGTTGTTATTTATCTGTGCATGACTGGGGGAGGGGTGGGTAGGTCTTCAATGTTCGTATAAAGGCCAAAACGAATATACCAATAATTGAATAACTCCCACAGATATCACTCTACTTTTACAAAACCCTTAGAATGAACCCAGTACCTCACTCAGACCTCAGACCAGGCACGAGTTGTTATTTATCTGTACATGACTGGGGGAGGGGTGGGTAGGTCTTTAATGTTCGTATAAAGGCCAGAACGAATATGCCAATAATTGAATAACTCCCACAGATATCACTCTACTTTTACAAAACCTTTAGTATGAACCCAATTCCTCACTCAGACCTCAGACCAGACACGAGTTGTTATTTATCTGTGCATGACTGGGGGAGGGGTGGGTAGGTCTTTAATGTTCGTATAAAGGCCAAAACGAATATGCCAATAATTGAATAACTCCCACAGATATCACTCTACTTTTACAAAACCTTTAGTATGAACCCAATACCTCACTCAGACCTCAGACCAGGCACGAGTTGTTATTTATCTGTGCATGACTGGGGGAGGGGTGGGTAGGTCTTCAATGTTCGTATAAAGGCCAAAACGAATATGCCAATAATTGAATAACTCCCACAGATATCACTCTACTTTTACAAAACCCTTAGAATGAACCCAATACCTCACTCAGACCTCAGACCAGGCACGAGTTGTTATTTATCTGTACATGACTGGGGGAGGGGTGGGTAGGTCTTTATTATGTGAATTCGTACGTGGAGGCGCCGTCCTAATGATTTTATCTTTTTAATCAGTTTACGTAATTGTAATTACGTAAACTCTGATTTACAGTGACGCAGTATGATAACAACTGATTAAATTTCATTCTGTAGGAAATTACACAATAAAATTGGAATGACGTTACATTTGTAGCTAAAGTAAAACTTTCACCCTTTGTAAACATAGAGTATTGAGACTAAAACGCACCAGTTAGTTAGCTTTACTTCATTGATGATATAATTGCTATGCTGTTGTCAGTTGTCAACACCTCGATCACTCGATCCTAATTGCGCACAGTTATTTGCATTTGTCATATTTCAAAATGCTGGGTGGAAATATTCACGTCACCGATGTCATAATTATTCCGCAACAATCCATGTAATCTTTGGTTGATTCACGTAAGCGATTTCATAATAAACATTCTAGAAATAGTGTAGTTGTCTAGTATAAATATAAGACTCGCGGTACTTTAGTTCATGAGCTGCAGCCCGTCTTGTTGCAATAACTGATACATTTACATGAAGCGCCGGAATTTAGGCGTACACGGAACGATTGGACATGGTGCGCAAAAAGGTAAGAACCGGCGGTGTATTTAATTATATGAACAACACAGATTCAGTTATACATGTTTGTTAGCAGTAGTATAATTACTATTCGGATCAAAAATGACACTACGATGCCGTGCCTAAGGCTGCGTTTACACGGTACCGGATGAATTTTTAACCGTTAAAAAGATGTACGTTATTAACCGTTCTGTTCACACGGAACTGTGCTATCCGCACAGAATTGTATAAAATGTTATACAATTAAAGAGACGGTTCCGTGTAAACACATCCTCGTAAACCCCTTCCCTCCCCCTACAGTCCCTGGGTTTCCGAGGATAGTGTAAACGGTGTTTACTGGGGTCAAATTTTTGAACGGTACAAAATTATTCCTCAATCGTGTGAATGGCATTTCTAAAGGAAGACAGAATTCCTATTAGTCTTCGGTGCATAACGGCTCCATAATTGTAGGTATTACAATGGTTTTAATTGAAGAAGAAAATTAAGAACATATCTATATTTTCTTTTTTTCCCGTGATTCAGCTTCGGATATCGCATTGCTTCAGCGCCGATCGTTTTGTGGCAGCGATAAAACAACACGGTTATTTTCCACCAGCTGAAAATAGCTCACTGGGCGATGATGGGTTTTGGCGACAGCTATTAGATACTTATTTACAGTTGGGTAACGAAATTGCCATACCAAAACATGCCTATAAACAAGTACGAGCCTTGTACAACTACTGGAAAAGGAACACTGGCGGTATTCAAACACTGGTTCAGAACGCACTCATGAAAGACGACGAGGAAGCGTTCGAGGAAGACGACCAGGAAGCTCTCGAGGAAGACGACCAGGAAGCTCTCGAGGAAGACGACGAGGAAGCTTTCGAGGAAGACGACCAGGAAGCTCTCGAGGAAGACGACCAGGAAGCTCTCGAGGAAGACGACGAGGAAGCTTTCGAGGAAGACGACCAGGAAGCTCTCGAGGAAGACGACGAGGAAGCTTTCGAGGAAGACGACCAGGAAGCTCTCGAGGAAGACGACGAGGAAGCTTTCGAGGAAGACGACCAGGAAGCTCTCGAGGAAGACGACGAGGAAGCTTTCGAGGAAGACGACCAGGAGGCTCTCGAGGAAGACGACCAGGAAGCTCTCGAGGAAGACGACCAGGAAGCTCTCGAGGAAGACGAACAGGACTTCATTCGAGATCAGGTAATATTAAAGTAGGCAGTCATTCAGGTGGCCATGCATGCTCCCAATGTTACAATTGTTCCAATCGTATATGCTGCATAGGACTATCGACATAAATTATGGACTATATAATTTCGACATTGTAAAATGGCAATGGTTGTATTATTATACACCTATTTCAACTAACGTTGTCGCCTCAAGGTACTTAAGGCCTGGTTAATTCAAGCCTTAAATACCAGAAAAACGAAAAAAATTATAATGTCTAATCATTTTGACTAAACATCACAAAAATTGGCATACCTTTAGAGTTTTACATCCTCTACTCATTTAAGTGAATAAAATCCAAAACAGCGTATCACGTGGTTAACCACGTGACAAATAATTTTGAAAATAAAAGTACCTTGAGGCGTTCAAAGCAACAAGCGTCAAGCCAAGACCGAAGTGAATGCTGGTTTTGTGTTGGCAAATTATTTAAATCAGACCTATTTTCTATGGAACGAAAGTGTGATATGCAAACAAGCACGTGAAAATGTTCACATTTTGTAATTGTTCCTTATAGAAACAATTGTGATTTAAACAATTGTCAGCACATAACCAGCATTCACTTCGGTCTTGGCTGGACACTTGTTGCTTTGAACGCGACAACGTTAGTTGAAATAGGTGTGTATTCTGTTACATGTATATGAAGTTTACATTATGATTCCCTTTGCATATCCATCCATCCGTCTAATAATGTCCATTCATCCATTCATCCATTCATCCATTCATCCATTCATCAATTCATTCATTTATCCATTCATTCATTCATCCATTCATCCATTCATCCATTCATCCATTCATCCATTCATCCATTCATCCATTCATCCATCCATTCATCCATTCATCCATCCATCCATTCATTTATCCATTCTCTCAAGGTACTTAAAGGGGCACTGTCACGACGCGCGCATGCGTCAATTTTAATGATATTCAGAGATTTTAATGATATGCAGAGGTCAACGAACTCGTCTGTGTTTACGAAGAGAATCGCGCTAGTAAATTTCAATGTGTTTTGAAAGTGTTTTACGATCAAGTTTTCGCAGAGTGCTTCCAAGTTATTCAGAATATACAACCTTTACAGCGTGTGACCTAAATATTTCATGAAATAAGTACTTATTATAGCGACTTCTGGTGAAGGAACGGCATTAAATAGCAGACAATCCGAGGTGACAACTCAGGTCTCAGATGAAGTTATTCACATTTCACATCGCTAAAAACCAAGTCCATATTACTTCTTTGCTTCAAAAAAGACTAACGAAGATGTACATGTCACTACTGTATAAGGTACTCGTGTTTTCTTAAATTGTAAGAGTACAAAAGAGAATTGCACAAAATAATTCCCGTGTGAAAAGTATAATCACTGAGTTCTCGGCTGATCTCCGGTGTAATAAGCACAGCTGACGTCATGACGTTCAGGCAATTTTTCGTTTTATTAAACTGATTATTTATTAACCTGTCGCCTGAATACATTCGTTGTCAACCACTACATCCCGGCGGCCGCCATGAGAAGCCATCGCCATCGCTCTCGCCGATTAAATAAAAAGCGTATAAAATTGGACTTCAAACCAAAAATAACTACCTACAAATACGAAACAACAATCAATCTAAGTACTGAATAAGTATCATCTTCTAGAGTGCAAGGATTACAATGATATAACTCGATATATTAACACACTGAATTTGAATTTTCCGCGGGTCTCTTGAAAGCGTTGGTTAACGATTTCAAGATTGAAGCCAAGATTCACGCATGCGCGTGTCGTGACAGTGCCCCTTTAAGGCCTGGTTCAAAAAGGCAACTTGGAAAATCACATTTCTTGTAATAACTCGCTGCTCTAATTTACTTAGGCACTCATATTTAGGCATAAGGTTATATACAAGATTTGAGACAATTTGGATCTAACAATTGTGACGTCATGTGGTCACGTGACCTTATGGAGGAAAATATAGTTTTTCTTAAATGCGGTCGCGAATTCAATTCACAATGAAATACCTTTTACGTAATAGCGTTAAGGATAACCAGTTAAACAAGATAGCGTTTAGAAAACCTCGGAATTATATATAGTTTAAGAGAAAACTACAGAAATATAATCTGATGAAATGGTCACGTGACCTCTTTTCCGAAATATTCTCCTTGCAAAAAGCGGGAGACAGGTTTTCTAAACGAGGGTTAATAGATGATCATAAATGTGATTATACACAACTATTTGCTTTCACTTTCATCAGGTTGTGTAGTACTTGTGGTGAAACCACAGTAAATGACCATTGGGAAACTATCGTCGAAACTCCCGATGTTCTAGTAATTCACCTCAAACGTTTCGACAACAGACGAAGAAAAATACACAGAGCTATCACTGTTCCGATGTAGGCTCACGTTTATGTTTCGTTTTCCAAGTTTTTTGTCATTTACATGCAATTCATCCCTTGAAATCACGTTTCTAACTTGTTTCTACTGATTTCACAGAAATCTAAACATCTCAAGCATGTTAACGACGGAAGGAGATGCGCTATATACATTGCAGTCAGTAGTGGTAAAAAAAACTTGCTTATATAGCCCGATTATTGCGGAGAATGAATCGAAGTGCGTTTGAAATATATTTACCATGTTAATTCCTTAATATAGGTGCATCTTGGTACCAGCCCAAAGAGCGGTCATTGTAAGTTTCATATTCATTTATCATTCAGCCGTCTCTGCATTAGGGATTAACGATTGAAATCAGTAACATTTCGAAATGTATTTACAGATCAATCAATTGCGCAATTTCAAGAGCAATATGGTTTTCTATTAACGACGACCAGTTTAGCACAGTGAACACACCTACAAATTGCAAGGTGGGTCAGTATTTCTCAAAATATATCAAACCTTTTTGCTTTAATTTTCCTGGAAAACAAATTGCCATACACCAAATGGTCGTGTCCCGCGGCTTAATTGAAAATCGTAAATCTAATCGAATTGGTGATTTCGAGAATTTCACAAGAATGATATATTTTTTTACTTTTGAACAAATAAACCTTTGGAAATTACAACAATTTAATGATATATACTAGGGTGCAGATTTTTTGGGAACAAAGCTTTGGGGCCTCCTAGCTTGAAATTTGAAATCCGAGAGAAAAAGCTGCACATTCTAATCAGTTCTATTAATTTTCAGAAAACCGGGTACCTATTCTTTTACGAAAAATCACAGGATGCACAAGAACGTGGTAAGTAAAACATTATTTGTCAGTGTATCTCTGAAACTTTCTTAACTAACTTTCTCTCTCAGCTCTTCAATAGACCTCTTTAGCTTGTATGCAAATTGCCCATTGCAGATCATGTGATGTAAACATGGTATTCTCTGGAGAATTAGTCCTTTCAATATAAACGAATAAATTTCAGAAATATAAAGGAACATTTATCCAGAGAATATCAGTGTTTATTATATATCTGTGACGTAATTTTACCAAATTTGGTCATTTTTGAGGGGCCGATATGAGGCGTTAATGCCCTGTAGAAATCCGTAATGCCCTGTTCACAACTCAAAAAACTCAACAACAAAAAATCTGATAAAATTACGTCACATTAGATGTTTTCTCGGGTATTACGGGCTGACATTTTACTCGTTGCTCGCATTTTTCCTCGCCCGCAAGCTGTATTTACAG
>JAUJYZ010001526.1:435000-445000 GCA_033675265.1 Actinostola sp. cb2023
ACTACTACTACTACTACTACTACTACTACTACTACTACTACTACTACTACTACTACTACTACTACTACTACTACTACTACTACTACTACTACTACTACTACTACTACTACTACTACTACTACTACTACTACTACTACTACTACTACTACTACTACTACTACTACTACTACTACTACTACTACTACTACTACTACTACTACTACTACTACTACTACTACTACTACTACTACTACTACTACTACTACTACTACTACTACTACTACTACTACTACTACTACTACTACTACTACTACTACTACTACTACTACTACTACTACTACTACTACTACTACTACTACTACTACTACTACTACTACTACTACTACTACTACTACTACTACTACTACTACTACTACTACTACTACTACTACTACTACTACTACTACTACTACTACTACTACTACTACTACTACTACTACTACTACTACTACTACTACTACTACTACTACTACTACTACTACTACTACTACTACTACTACTACTACTACTACTACTACTACTACTACTACTACTACTACTACTACTACTACTACTACTACTACTACTACTACTACTACTACTACTACTACTATAATTATCGGTCGTTTATCTCCCAAAATACGCTTTTTCATATCAATCATTATTGTCTTCGATATACAGGCTTATGGTTATAAACTGGTGTACGATAACTTTAGCCCTACTAGGTCAAGATGGCATAAGATGAACAAAATTGGTCATGGTGTTTTGAAGATACAGCATTTCACCGTGACACGGAAGTTTCGGTCGTGAAACTTTGATATGATCTTAAACGTTACCATAACAACGGATCGATCAAATATGTCCAGTGAAGATAGATATCCAGGTATATTATCTCCCAGTCAATTATGATGAGCGTGCCCAATAATGGCGATGAGCGACAGAGTAAACAACTTCGAGCCCACTAAGCCTTGTGCAGGAATATGGTTGATTTATTTCTTAATTCGTGCGAATATATATTTATTAAAATAACTCTGGAAAGAATAAACCAATTGCAACCAAACTTTGAACAAATGTTGCGGATGCCAAGACAAATGGAGGGGTAGGTTTTGTGACGTCATCGATTGCGCAATAACCGAGATCCAAAAAGTGGGATCCAGACCGAATTTGAACTGAGCAGTATCTCATTGAAAATTTAATGGAATATAACAAATATTCGACAGGTTAATGAACTTTATTCTTTGTATGTGTTGTAGAAATAAGGAGACAAAATATTAATTCCACCTGTTTTTAGAGATATTTCATGGGTTTTTAGGTGACATTATATAAAATTTGATATTTTCACTTAAAAAACATTTTGTCTCATAACAGTACCACTGATGTAAAGGTAAACGATAGACTAACAGACTTGGAAAATTTGAGAGCTACAGCTCAACGGGAAAGTACCACAATAAAGGTTTTAAAAGTAGGACTGAAAACCGGTCGTGTTCCCACTAAAATAACCAATATGTGAACAACTGTCCAGAAGGACTTAACCAATCTCAACTAAATTCACACAAAATGTATTGTAACTAGTTCTCAATACGAATATGTGATTTAGAAATATGTATTGTTATTGTTTGGGGTGTGAGAATTTATTTCATTTCTAAATTTTAAAAATAACAACTTTAACCATAACAATTCAAACACTCTCAAATGTGCATATATAATAGTCCTTGGTAGTGTCTTCAACATGTATTAGTTATTTATTGATCAATTATAATATTGCGATTTTATCAGAGATATACACGAAAAACTATAGTCCGGGTAGTAGAGTGCCTCCTGACCGGTCGTATTCCCACTAGTGTTTGGATATACATGACATCATCAACCAAGATGCATTTTTTAATTGACAGATGAAACTATTCTAACAGTGAAGTATGTATGATGCTTATTTTCACCATATGAATGATGATGAGTGAATCTTAACTGTGCAACTTTCAACGCAACAATGTTGCGCGACAAGTTGCACAAAACTGCAGTTACCCGTTTTTACAGCACATTTTGATATTTCGTTTTTGGGCATGCGCACCAGTTTCTCGCCATGCCAGTTAGATATTTTTTGACAATTGAAAGTTAATTATTAAAAATAACCCATCACTGTTTAACAATTACACTATGAGTTCGAGTTTTCTATGAGTCAATACAAGCATCAAGAGTTCCAGACTTCCGGTACGCGCGCAATGCATTGTGAGATTATTACAAAGGAAAAGTGAGCACCAAGTGAGCAAAACATAGCTTGGGCTACCTGTGTCTAGAATTGGTGTTTACTTTTCCTTTGTATTAATACCGGAAGTCTGGAATTCTTGATGCTTGTATAGTTGAAAATATACTATTTCAACGCATAGAAAACGAGAAAGAGTAGTCTATAATTGTTTTATAATATAGCTTACATGATACGCACGCTCTGATTGGCTGATTCCCTGTCAAAATCTATGATCTATTATTATATTTTTTGTCAAAGAACGCACGAAATATGCACAAGAACGCGCGAAATATGGGACCGTATTTTGGGTAGTTACTTCAAACTGGCTTTCCAATCATTCATGCAGAATCGTGTGATGAAAATTAACCAATCAGCGTGCGAGAATTCTACATTGGCTAGCGCGCGCTCGTACAGAGATTTCCAAGTTTTCATTGTAATTTGTTGTTTTTCTTTCACCAGAATAGCTAGTTTCTTTGACAAAAAATAAAAAATAAACAACTTATTAGTCGGCTAAGCATCTAATACGGCTGTGAATTTTTACATCGCCTAAAGGCTCGCCAAAATACCAAATGACTCGTAAAAATACACAGCCGTATTAGATGCTTAGCCGACTAATAACCTCTATTTATTCAAGATACACAGTAACAGAAGTAACAAACGCAAAAATAACTATTAATCAGTATTCATCTTTATTCAAGATACACAGTAACAGAAGTAACAAACGCAAAAATAACTTTTGCAAAAGAGACGAAGCTCTATAGACCGAATGCAAAAATTGCTCCGAAATTTAAATAGTCATTGTTTTTGACTGACTAACCTCGTGTCCATGTGAAATCTCTTTTGTGCAGCAGCATGGACACGAGGCTAGTCAGTCGAAAGCAATCGTAATTTCAATTGGCAGCCATTTTTGCATTCGGTTTATAATTATAATGTTTCATTCTGTGATTCCTTCACTCAATATTTAACAGTTTTATTAGCAATTCAACGACTGTTGTATATCTGACATATCTGACATAATATCAATATCATTTGTTAACTTTCCACCTAGAAAGGCTCTAGAGTTATTGCTTTTTGTAATTTCTTCGCATGTGCTTAACCTTCTGATAAGTCCTTTCGGCTGTCTCCCTCTCAAGCATTGCAGCGGTATCAGGATTACTGCGCACCTTCCTGAGAATGGTGTCTCGTGAAGGAACATTTCCATTGCTGATCTCATTGCGGCAGACGTATGCCAGCTTCTTTACATCTTCATCTAGCCACGCGCGTCTTTTCACCACTGAGTGGTAAATCGTTGCTACCTCGGTATATGCATTCTCTGATGGTGAAATGATGCTAACGGAGTCCTCTGAGTGGTGTGTTTGCGCATCCTTGGATGATGATTCTTGGTTATCCATAAGACTCGTTACAGTATCGTGCGCTTCTGATGCTACTTGTAACTTGTTTATAACATTGTACGAGCGATCAGCAGTAGTCCTAGTATGACCCATTTTACTAGCTAGCTTGTTCTTCTCTGGGGAGGGCTTGTCCCTTGTGTTTGTTACCACCCATTTTCGAAGCATCGTTGAGGAAAACGCAGAGAGAGTTTCTTCTCGAAGAGTTCCAGCTTTACTGGCAAACTGCTTAAGAGCATGGTGGACATGAATATTTGTTAAGGTGGATCCTGTTGAGTTGAGAAATAAAGCATCTGTATCGGGGGCACCTTGGCGTAGCAATAGTGGGCGAAAGTGCTTGATATATTTGCGGATGAGCAGACAAAGGTCACTTGAAAAATTAAGAATAATCCCTCCGTGTGTCTTGGTGGTCTTCTGGTTGACAATGTGAACCGACCATTTGTTATCGACTGTCCTTCCGTCGTCAAAATTAGTGAATGTCATCTCTGCAATTGGTCCAGCTCTATTAGCATTTTCTGTGTTGATTAAGAAAATTATGAAGTTCCGTACTGCTACGGCATCCTCGATGGTGAGGTTGTAGCTGGATGACCGTAATATCATCTGACGAACGTCTTGGGCATGCTTTGAAGTTTTTAGTTGAATTATTTCGTTGATAGTTGGGAGGTTTTTGTGGGACTCCCACTCCAACTCTGCCCTTTCTTTGGCAATGTTTTTTTACCCCATGCCTGCCGCCAGTTAGATTGTACATCTCTTAAATCTTCTAGAGACTCTCGCCTCCTTTCGGACATAGAGTCTCGCATGCTTCGTGTTGCATATGTAAGGAAGCGTTCAAGACTTGTAGAATAAACTGAGAGCGTTTTGCTACTAAGTCCTTCAGAATTGTTTTGTGCTCTGAGTTCAATTGTACCTTGAAAAAGCGTTTGTATACTAGGTCTTTGTCAAGAAAGATAACTAGATCTTTGGCCTCTGGATCAACTGCTTTGGCAATAGTCACCACCTGTTGGCACATTTGACGTATCATAGCAGGTGTTTTTTCTGTACCATCTGGAGTCTGTAAGTGCTGGCTCCAACCTCTTACTAATGTCTGGAATATGTTTGTAGGCTTTGATGTTGGTCCATGCGGGCCAAGGTTTTCTTCACACTCTTCCTCATATATTGCAACATCGTTCTCATCATTAACGTTCTCTTCATTTTCAAGTTCCTCTTCATTACTTTCCCAATCTTCTTCTCTCAGAACTTGTATTTCTTCTTCAGAGTATTGTTCGGCCTTATCATCGTTTAGATTATCTTCTTTATCACTTTCCGTATTGTTTTCCTCTTCCGTGTCGCAAATGATAGGTTTACGCTTTTTGATCGATTTGGCTAACTGATACAGAGCCTTCTTGTGCTTTGTCAGTGAAAAGGGCTCAGAACTATCGTCACTTTCATCCTTCTCAGTGCGAGTTTTCTTTGCTGCAGGTTTTCCTTTATGCTGATCGTCAGCTGCACGTTTGTTGGTGGAAGTTGACGTAGTTGTTGTAGATTTACCGCCAACTACCTTACTTCTGGATCTCAGTTGTGTCATCTCTTTACTTTCCACTGCGACTCCATGTTGTCGGTTTAAGTGATTGATAATTTTCACACCAGACCAAACACAATTTTTTTTTGGACAAAAACGCTTCCTATGCTTGTCTTTTCTTTGTTCAGCTTGCTTGGTATATAACCACTTTTCATACTGTTCAGCAGACCACCCATGCCCAGCTTGTTGTGTTTGCATGTGAGCACGGAGATGCTTTCTCTTTTTTCCACACACAGGGCATTCGCCAGTGGATAATAGGGGTCGTTTTTGATTCCCTTTAGCTTCATTGGATAAAGTTATCTTCTCAGTACAAGTAGGCAACGGTGGCTCTTCACAACTTCTGTTTGCTTCCTTGACAAGGGATACCTCACTTTGTTCATTGCCATCGGTGTCCACCTGCGTAGTACAGGGTACAGGAACATCATGTACATCAATTGATTCTGGTATGTTTTTGCTTGCGTCACTGCCCGCAATCTAATAATAACACAAAAATCGATTTATTAACGGTCTCTCTACACGCCACAAGTTCGTTTATTAAACTGACCTGTTGATCATTGCAGAATTGATTCCCTTTAGCTTCATTGGATAGAGGTGTCTTCTCAGTACCATCACAAGTAGGCAACGGTGGCTCTTCACAACTTCTGTTTGCTTCCTTGACAAGGGATACCTCACTTTGTTCATTGCCATCGCTGTCCACCTGCGTAGTACAGGGTACAGGAACATCATGTACATCAATTGATTCTGGTATGTTTTTGCTTGCGTCACTGCCCGCAACCTAATAATAACATAATAACACAAAAAGCGATTTATTAACGGTCTCTCTACAAGCTACAAGTTCGTTTATTAAACTGACCTGTTGAACATTGCAGAATGTTGAATTTTCAGTATCACCTCCTTTACTATTACTTTTATCTGCTGCCTTCAACAGGTTTCGGGCATTTTCGATTACAATTGCTTTGTCGCTGTCAAAGCTATTCTTTCCAATGGGGATGCCAGTTATTGTATTACCAGTCCTACAGGCATGATGCGCTCTCAACGTTGATATAAGAAATTCAGTCTTTTCGGTAAATGATGAAAGTGACTCTTCATCCTCGGCAAAAAGCTGTTCCAACATTAATTGATTTATATACTTCTTGCATAAGGTTGACCATTGGTCATTCTGCATCTCACTATATCTATCACTGATGGGTGCGGTGATTGGAGCAAAAAGATCCATTTCCATGATATCAGTATAATTCATCGTACGTGTATTTTAACGGAGAACCAATGACTGCAGAACGAAAAAAGAATAACACACAAATTAATATTTTTTGAGTTTGATTTCCCCCCGACAAGGCCAGCCTTTTGTACCGGTTACTTGTTGACTGGTGCAATTCGCATTCGCAATAGAAAAATAGCCACCAATAGTCTAATCACGTCATATTGTAGTTGGGATCAACTTAAAATGAAACAAGCTGTGTCTAAAACTCCCAGTTATAATTTGTATTATTATACATTGCACTCAGTATATGTATTCTCATTGGTCGAGAGCCTACAGATATTCGATAATTCTAACTATCAGTGGGGCACCAGCGATATTTCGGCGGTCTGGTGGTTATCTGTAGTTATCTGCAAAAAAAAACGATCCGATGCGTAGATCAGCGGATTGGTTGTAGGTTACTACAGTGCTGTCATTTTAATTCAACATGTCGCGTTTTACAGAATTCAACGAAGAACAAATTAGTAAATTATTAGATGATAAAGACTCTCTCAACACCAGTTTTATTATACAATGTATAAT
Source organism: Actinostola sp. cb2023 (assembly GCA_033675265.1). Classification (NCBI taxonomy): domain Eukaryota; kingdom Metazoa; phylum Cnidaria; class Anthozoa; order Actiniaria; family Actinostolidae; genus Actinostola; species Actinostola sp. cb2023. The sequence continues at coordinate 441,966 of JAUJYZ010001526.1, forward strand.
AAAACAATTATTGAATAATTCGGTTTTGATGATGATATCCGGAATTATCAATGTCTCGGCAAATGACTTACCTCTACATTGATAATTTCGGATATTATCAAACCTCATCCAATAATTGTTTAAAAGCAAAACTACTTTTATAGAGTGTAATCCGCTCGCTATATTAGCATATTGGAGGATAATATATTACAGTAATTTGTTATGGTAATTAGGGATTCGCCACTATTGACATGAAATGATACCCGGAACATACAATACCACTTGTCACAGCAAACATCATTCATATAAGCAAATTGCGTGTTACACAATCGTAGCTATCTATAATATTTTGCTCCGAGTACGTACATTGTAGATGAAATGGTTGGCTTTCTAGTTTTGCAATTCAGGCCATACAACATACAAATATCGTATTCATATTTAGATCACTTTTCCTCATTGAATTCGTTATTTTACTGAATTCCCTACGATTCTTTGGTGTGAAATACCCTTAACTAACTTCATATCTACTTTTTAACATGTGGAAATTCAATAGACACATGAAAAAGAGGAATAATTTCAACAAACAAGAAGACATACCTACTTTAGACTTGCCGCTAGGTGTTTTTCCACGTGACCGGTCATCTTCCCACGTGACCGGTCATCTTCCCAATACGACCGGTCGTCTTCCCAACTGACCGGTGCTAGTCCCACATATTCGGTCACATTCCCAAACGACCGGTCAGGGTCCCAATTGACCGGTCAAGTTCCCAAATGACCGGTGCTCTTCCCGCAATAACTATGACTACTACTACTAACTACTACTACTACTACTACTACTACTACTACTACTACTACTACTACTACTACTACTACTACTACTACTACTACTACTACTACTACTACTACTACTACTACTACTACTACTACTACTACTACTACTACTACTACTACTACTACTACTACTACTACTACTACTACTACTACTACTACTACTACTACTACTACTACTACTACTACTACTACTACTACTACTACTACTACTACTACTACTACTACTACTACTACTACTACTACTACTACTACTACTACTACTACTACTACTACTACTACTACTACTACTACTACTACTACTACTACTACTACTACTACTACTACTACTACTACTACTACTACTACTACTACTACTACTACTACTACTACTACTACTACTACTACTACTACTACTACTACTACTACTACTACTACTACTACTACTACTACTACTACTACTACTACTACTACTACTACTACTACTACTACTACTACTACTACTACTACTACTACTACTACTACTACTACTACTACTACTACTACTACTACTACTACTACTACTACTACTACTACTACTACTACTACTACTACTACTACTACTACTACTACTACTACTACTACTACTACTACTACTACTACTACTACTACTACTACTACTACTACTACTACTACTACTACTACTACTACTACTACTACTACTACTACTACTACTACTACTACTACTACTACTACTACTACTACTACTACTACTACTACTACTACTACTACTACTACTACTACTACTACTACTACTACTACTACTACTACTACTACTACTACTACTACTACTACTACTACTACTACTACTACTACTACTACTACTACTACTACTACTACTACTACTACTACTACTACTACTACTACTACTACTACTACTACTACTACTACTACTACTACTACTACTACTACTACTACTACTACTACTACTACTACTACTACTACTACTACTACTACTACTACTACTACTACTACTACTACTACTACTACTACTACTACTACTACTACTACTACTACTACTACTACTACTACTACTACTACTACTACTACTACTACTACTACTACTACTACTACTACTACTACTACTACTACTACTACTACTACTACTACTACTACTACTACTACTACTACTACTACTACTACTACTACTACTACTACTACTACTACTACTACTACTACTACTACTACTACTACTACTACTACTACTACTACTACTACTACTACTACTACTACTACTACTACTACTACTACTACTACTACTACTACTACTACTACTACTACTACTACTACTACTACTACTACTACTACTACTACTACTACTACTACTACTACTACTACTACTACTACTACTACTACTACTACTACTACTACTACTACTACTACTACTACTACTACTACTACTACTACTACTACTACTACTACTACTACTACTACTACTACTACTACTACTACTACTACTACTACTACTACTACTACTACTACTACTACTACTACTACTACTACTACTACTACTACTACTACTACTACTACTACTACTACTACTACTACTACTACTACTACTACTACTACTACTACTACTACTACTACTACTACTACTACTACTACTACTACTACTACTACTACTACTACTACTACTACTACTACTACTACTACTACTACTACTACTACTACTACTACTACTACTACTACTACTACTACTACTACTACTACTACTACTACTACTACTACTACTACTACTACTACTACTACTACTACTACTACTACTACTACTACTACTACTACTACTACTACTACTACTACTACTACTACTACTACTACTACTACTACTACTACTACTACTACTACTACTACTACTACTACTACTACTACTACTACTACTACTACTACTACTACTACTACTACTACTACTACTACTACTACTACTACTACTACTACTACTACTACTACTACTACTACTACTACTACTACTACTACTACTACTACTACTACTACTACTACTACTACTACTACTACTACTACTACTACTACTACTACTACTACTACTACTACTACTACTACTACTACTACTACTACTACTACTACTACTACTACTACTACTACTACTACTACTACTACTACTACTACTACTACTACTACTACTACTACTACTACTACTACTACTACTACTACTACTACTACTACTACTACTACTACTACTACTACTACTACTA
>JAUJYZ010001526.1:450000-453562 GCA_033675265.1 Actinostola sp. cb2023
ATTGCCACCAGCGATATATTGACTAGGATGAAAGGCAAGATCTAACACATTAAATACACCTATCTTGAGAAAGGGTACATCCCTTTTTTGTACTAACTGTAATAAATAAACAAGTTTCACGACTGAGTCTGAGAGAGATGCGAATATATATGTCAGCAAATAATATCCAATGGGAAACTTGTGCGAGGTATTACGTTCATTGAGTAAAGCTGGAGTGATATCTGTGGGAGTTATTCAATTATTGGCATATTCGTTTTGGCCTTTATACGAACATTGAAGACCTACCCACCCCTCCCCCAGTCATGCACAGATAAATAACAACTCGTGCCTGGTCTGAGGTCTGAGTGAGGTATTGGGTTCATACTAAAGGTTTTGTAAAAGTAGAGTGATATCTGTGGGAGTTATTCAATTATTGGCATATTCGTTCTGGCCTTTATACGAACATTGAAGACCTACCCACCCCTCCCCCAGTCATGCACAGATAAATAACAACTCGTGCCTGGTCTGAGGTCTGAGTGAGGTATTGGGTTCATACTAAAGGTTTTGTAAAAGTAGAGTGATATCTGTGGGAGTTATTCAATTATTGGCATATTCGTTCTGGCCTTTATACGAACATTAAAGACCTACCCACCCCTCCCCCAGTCATGCACAGATAAATAACAACTCGTGCCTGGTCTGAGGTCTGAGTGAGGTACTGGGTTTATTCTAAGGGTTTTGTAAAAGTAGAGTGATATCTGTGGGAGTTATTCAATTATTGGCATATTCGTTCTGGCCTTTATACGAACATTAAAGATCTACCCACCCCTCCCCCAGTCATGCACAGATAAATAACAACTCGTGCCTGGTCTGAGGTCTGAGTGAGGTACTGGGTTCATTCTAAGGGTTTTGTAAAAAGTAGAGTGATATCTGTGGGAGTTATTCAATTATTGGCATATTCGTTTTGGCCTTTATACGAACATTGAAGATCTACCCACCCCTCCCCCAGTCATGCACAGATAAATAACAACTCGTGCCTGGTCTGAGGTCTGAGTGAGGTACTGGGTTCATTCTAAAGGTTTTGTAAAAGTAGAGTGATATCTGTGGGAGTTATTCAATTATTGGCATATTCGTTCTGGCCTTTATACGAACATTAAAGATCTACCCACCCCTCCCCCAGACATGCACAGATAAATAACAACTCGTGCCTGGTCTAGGAGCTAGACGTGGTTATTGAGTTGAGAGTACAACTTTGGGAATGTTTGCATGTTCAGTGTTGGAGTTATTCTAATATTTATGTTTTTGGTTTCTGCATACAAGGAAATGTATGGTTCGATAAACACTTTTATGTCAATAATTCGTAAGATATTTATTGGGAATGTGCGCACTTTTGCTTGTTGGTATATTGTCAGCACCCTTATCATTTGCATACTCTTTCCCATGTTCCGCATTCGAATTTGCGAATTGGCAGCTAACTTCAAGAACCTGAATTGGCATCTGCGAATTGGCAACGAATTGGCAGCTAACTTCAGTCCGGTCCTACCACTTGGACAACGGGAGTAGCTCCCGGCCGGGAGCTCCTCATGTAAGTGGCGTGGATTTAATGAGCATACTATCGGACAAGCTTCAGCTAACTTGCAGAACTTTAAGCTAATCACTGCTCGCATGCAACATAGAACTTTCTTCAAGATCTTTTTAAAAGATCGAGCGAGTCACTCCCTCAAGATTTTCAAAATGGCCAAGTCAGTGCACGGTCAAAAACAACAAGACGATTCTCATCTTCAGGAACTGAAACGAAGTGTTCTTGCAGCCTTCTTTGTATGGGGAGGCCTCTGTTACATGATCGAGTCAGCAGCCCTATCGGGAGCACAAGATATTCTGGCAGGAGCAAAACTACCAACATCTACAGTCTATATCTCGTTTATTGCATCGGTTACATTCACTAATGTTGCAGCTCCACACTTGGTCATAAGAGTTCCATTCTCATGGTCCATCACATTGGCTGTTCTGCTTCAAATGGGAGGCACACTTGTTGTTCCATTCGTTGGTAATGTTTACTGGAAGTTATTTGGTGTCGTGGTGATGGGTTTTGGCACTGGATGTGGACAAACAGTTCTTCTTGCCTTGACCTCGTTCTTTGACTCAGAGAAAGCTGTCTCTGCTTACGCTTCAGGAACAGGGTTCGGATTTATGCTATCTTTGCTTTATTATACAGGTAAGAACAGGTCATTAAACTATGCATACTCTTATATATATAAATTTAGACCAGTAGAATGTAGCGAATATTGTTATTAATCTTGCTAATCCTCCGTAAAGCCGCATTTACACGAAAAAGTGTTCCTTGACAAGTTTTCCTTGACAAGGAAAAATCGGCGATGTTTTTGTCGTCTACACGAGCAAGTCTTCCTTGTCAAGGAAAACTTGTCCAGAAAAATTTGCTCGTGTAGATTCAGCTTAAGAAACGAGCAGCCAGAGTCGGTTCTCAGAGAACAAAACCACCAGACGAAGCCCAATTGTTGTATATTTCAACCCATGCATGCAGTCACGCGATAAGCCGCATCTACACGAACAAGTTTTCCTTGACAAGGAAAAAATCGGCGATGTTTTTTGTCGTCTACACAAGCAAGTCTTCCTTGTCAAGGAAAACTTGTCAGGAAAATTTGCTCGTGTAGATTCAGCTTAAGAAACGAGCAGCCAGAGTCGGTTCTCAGAGAACAAAACCACCAGACGAAGCCCAATTGTTGTATATTTCAACCCATGCATGCAGTCACGCGATAAGCCGCATCTACACGAACAAGTTTTCCTGACAAGGAAAAATCGGCGATGTTTTTGTCGTCTACACAAGTAAGTCTTCCTTGTCAAGGAAAACTTGTCAGGAAAATTTGCTCGTGTAGATTCAGCTTAAGAAACGAGCAGCCAGAGTCGGTTCTCAGAGAACAAAACCACGAGACGAAGCCCAATTGTTGTATATTTCAACCCATGCATGCAGTCACGCGATAAGCCGCATCTACACGAACAAGTTTTCCTTGACAAGGAAAAATCGGCGATGTTTTTGTCGTCTACACAAGCAAGTCTTCCTTGTCAAGGAAAACTTGTCAGGAAAATTTGCTCGTGTAGATTCAGCTTAAGAAACGAGCAGCCAGAGTCGGTTCTCAGAGAACAAAACCACCAGACGAAGCCCAATTGTTGTATATTTCAACCCATGCATGCAGTCACGCGATAAGCCGCATCTACACGAACAAGTTTTCCTTGACAAGGAAAAATCGGCGATGTTTTTTGTCGTCTACACAAGCAAGTCTTCCTTGTCAAGGAAAACTTGTCAGGAAAATTTGCTCGTGTAGATTCAGCTTAAGAAACGAGCAGCCAGAGTCGGTTCTCAGAGAACAAAACCACGAGGCGAAGCCCAATTGTTGTATGCATGCAGTCCATGACGAGCCCCGACCCTAACAAGTTTGTTTTGCGAAGCCAAAAAAAGCCTCGCGAAATGCATATTTGTGGTGGATTAACACAGCGGGGTAGTGTACCCGATTCGCCCTATGCACGCGTCCTGATTTTCGATATCAGAATACTAGAATCTGTCACATAA